>JAMLFY010000006.1:35447426-35669401 GCA_030441495.1 Dalbergia oliveri
TTTGCATACATGGGACGCCCATTTGCCTTTCCGTCTAACTTGGATTTACTCCGACTTCCCCCTTTGGCGACGACATGATTTTTGAGGGACGCGACCAGAGACGGGCAGAACCGTAACGCCTGCTTTCTAGTCTTCAATAGTGCGAGGTACCCAGAGTACGTGCCTCGCAGAGACGTTCGAAGGGACCTCTCAGAGGAGATCGTCCTTCTCATCCTTTCTCGAAGGGTTCCCCCTACTCTGTACCCATGAACATCGAGGATGGGTGGCGGGAGACGGTGACGCGGAGGTTAGCACGACGACTAGAAATGCCCGTGCCATGGAGGGCATGTTCGCCCATCCTTCGCCTTCACGTCTCCGAAGAGCTTGCCAAGTTCATTGTGTATGTGCCAGAGGGACAAGGAGGAACATCATCCATAGTTGGAAGGAGTGACATCAGCTGGGAGTATCTTTTGGGGGTTGTTTCATGTATTCATTGTTATGTTTCTTATTTACATTGTTGTATTGCAAGCTCTGCCCACTAGTATGGGTAAGACTTTATGTTTCTTTTATATTCTAATGGTATTGTACTAAACTATGTTAACTAATGTGATGAAGAATGTTTTCATGATTGATGTATTTTTTAATACTTATGTTCTGTATGATTCTATTTATTCTTCGCTCCACGTTACATTTATGTTACACGCAAAGGCTCGCACTTTGTTTTACATGTTTCATTTCAAAAAAAAAAATTACCTGTAATTTCCACTAAGTATTTTGTAAATGAATTTAAAGAAAAGTAATAACTAATAATTAATCTTGATACGTCCTAGGCGTATTGGGGTTAAATATTAGGGTGTTACACCAATGACCTACCAATTTGGGTACCTTCCTTCCTAATCTCTCCTGCGCCTCAAGAAGCCAAATAGCTTCAAAAACTTAACTCAAACACTGAATCCACCATGCTCAAGAAAGGACAACTGATGCTAAAGCTGAAGTTGAAATGGCTTCATTTAGGCTTCAAGAAATGGCTGCAAAGGTGCTGATGATAACTCCTGACTATAAAACGGGATGTTGAAGTCCATGACCAAAGACATGGAAAATGAGTCATAGCCTGAAAGGACGGCCTTGAGGAAGTCAATATATACATGAATGAGCTTCTCAAGCCTTGGAGCCTATTGTTGGAAGAGCCTGAAGAGGAACTCCTGGACAAACAAACCTCTTATCCTGTTGGTGCCTCAACCTCTACCTTTCATAAGAATAACTCCTATGGAGAGAATGTTGAAGACAAAAACCATCTCCTCTCACCATAATGCGAGCTGCTCCATTTTCTACTCTAAAGTTGTTCCTGCTTCTATGCCTGTCTTCTACTTGAATTCTACTTCAATTGACTTCTCTACAAATAGCTACACCTCTAAGGTTCCACAAGCTATTGCACCCATTGTGCTATTGCATTTGCTCTATCACCTCAACCATCACAATACCACCATCCACTCCAAGTCCTCTCCGCCTCGAGAGAAGAACTCACCTAAGTCCTGGGACACCATTCCCTAGACATTCTTAAGCCTATACCTAGGCTGCCCCATCAACAACAAAAACAATCCATCTCCTCAGCCAACCTCAACCTAAGCGCCAACCAAAGCTCTTTGGAGGTCCGCTTCTCCTGCACAATCAACGGTATATGGCCTCAAGATTGGATAGCGTTAAAGCTTAAAATAAAAAATATTGGAGTTCAAGTGAAAACACGAAGAAGTTCTACTGCAACTTCTTCAAGAGCTAAAGGAGAGGCCAATAGTGGCGTGATCCCAGCACATCCCTTTTTGCTAATGACAAAAAGGGAGGAGGAGAGAAAAAAAGAAAATCCTTTTGTCCTAGAATCAAAAGGGTAAAGCTGAAGGGAAATGCTTAGAGATTTCATTTATGCATGCACATCATTTTTGTTTTGTTATTATGCTCTAAACTTTTTGTTATTCTTCTATTAATGCTTTCATTCTTTGTCTTTGCTTATCATGAAACATTTCATATATGTGATATTGTAATACAATATATTCATCTTGGTTTTTTGGCTTATGAGCATTGATATATATATATATATATATATATATATATATATATATATATATATATATATATATATATATATATATATATGTAGAACTATTTTCCTCCATGTCTGATACAATACATATGCTTAAAGTTTTATCATATGCTCTTATACATATCTCTTACCATTTATGCTCTAATACACAAACTTGAGTTTATCACATGCAAGTCATGCTCTAAATATACATTTGATATGTTCAAAATACAAAATTTTGCTCTAATATATATAGTTGTTCTGAAAAATGAGCTTCAAGAAACTTGTATGTTGTATGCAAAGTTTATCAGTTGCATGATGCATGTGTGATTTTACACTGAAAGTGTTTCTTGAAAATTCTTTCAGTACACAAAAATTATGCTGAGTATGGATTCAACTCAAGGTCAAAATATTATCATTTTTCAATTTCAGACTGTGATAAGTTCAAAAATCAAAATGACTTAAAATAAGTATGTCTCTTCAAAAAGCTTAAATGCTCCAATATATTAAACACAGATACATTTTAGAAAATAATCTGATACATTTCAAAAATTTCCTTTTGAAGAAAACAACTATGATCTTAATTAAGGTTGCTGAACAAATTGTTAACACCTACAACAAACCCTAAGAATGTGACCTTCTAAAACCTATTCACAAGTGTATTTTGAAATATCAAATTGCTCTAGTTCAAGCTTATGTTAGTATTATGTTATCTTTCAAAATCTCTAGATTTTTTCTCAAAATTGGGTTTGTCATCATCAAAAAGGGAAAATTGAACTAGAGAAAACTTTAGAAAAGCATTATCACTTAAAGTTTTGAGTGACAAGAAACCAATTTTGTTAAAATATTTGTAGAAGGACTAATCTTTACTTCAGTTTCTTGACATGCAACAGGACCATTCTCATTAGTATACAGTCCCTAAACAAATTTTATTTTCATGATATCATGTGCAAACATGTTTAGTTTTATAAAGAGATTCAAAACTTAAATGATGTGAAATAATTCTTGAAATGGGTGTTAGTATGTTTGACTAGCAAAGAATGGCTTTCAAGAACAAGAAATCAAACTTCAGAATTTTCTGAAAGCCTTTTTATCTTCAAAAGTGATACACAATGAAGAAAATCATCCTCTTCTAAAGCAAGTTATGGTTCCAAGTCTCAATCATGATGATTTTATCACCAACAAGCTCTGATTGAAGCAATGAAGATCAAAGGGAAGTCCAAAAACTAAATCAATGCTTTAGAGAAAACACGTTTATGTTAACGTTTCACCCTTTCCAAATGGGAGGAGAAATTCAAATTCAAATGAAAGTCAAACCCAAAAAGGGACGGCAGTGACATCTCACTTTTAGCTTCATCAACAGACCTTTGTGGAAGAAGGTTCAAAAACCATTCAAAAAGCAAAACGTAGTTCCAAAGATAGAGATTTAGAAACCTTTATTTGACAACGGTCTTCTACAAATTGCAAAAGTGGCTCTAACAAGCTAAGCTCATTTCTGACTTCGTTTCCAAGACACAAAAAGAATATCAACACGTGTTACTAGAAAAACAAATCAAGAGGCAATGGTTTGAAATAGGAGATCAAGTGAAAGGAATCATGTACTTACTACTTAAGACTTTTGGCTAAAACACTTGCAAAATCCTGAAGAATGTAACATCCCTGCGCTTTATGAATTGCCGCTGCAGCACAAACCAACACGGGGTCTTTCAGCGTGCTTGTCCTGGCTCACACGCTTCCTAGGAAAATTCCAAGGGTTACCCATCCCAAAATTACCCCAAGTCAAGCACGCTCACTGTGTCTTCGTGATGGGCTTAAAAAAGAAAGATGCATCTTTGTGGCATAGGTAGTACCAATCAATTCATATAAGCACATCGAATGTATAGTCCCATACCTATACGAGACTTTAGGATCCTCTCATTCGGGGTGTGTAATTCAGTTCATTCATGTACCCCTCCGGCTGGAGGCGGAGGCTCCTTGTAGTGCCTCTCTCGCAGGCGATAAAGCACTGCCTCGTGCCGGGCGTCATTATCTACTATTCGTAAAGTAGCAGAAATTGGCTAGGTTCCAATTGAGCCAACTGATTTATGGTATGTGCAGATTTCTTAAGGGACATGGTGATTTAAACCCACATTCCTTGGGAGAGTTTAAAGCCACATCTTTGGAGGTTTTTTTTTTTTCTTTCTAAAGGGAAGGGCCAGTATGAGAATGATTTTGATTCTTAGATGATGCCAAGGTGTCAAGTGGCAAGCTACAATGAGAGGTTTACTAAACAAAGGCGGTCACCTACCTCCTAATTAGAAAATTAATTTAATGCCAAGTTGCACCAAAATGTAGTAAAAAGTACAACCTAGATAGTCTCTTAAGAAGGCTTTATCACTTAGTTGGAAAATTGGGGTTTGAAAGTGAAATTGAAGCAATTGTATTTAAAGGTTAATAGTGATAAGTGAAGACACTAGTGCAAGGTATTCCTAAGATTGGAAATTAATTATCATTGACTAAATATTGAATCCACTAGTGGCTATTAGTAATTAATTACTAGAAATTCTACTAGTGATCAATCAATCCCAGAATTGACTAATGCAAATAACCAATAAATGAGATTTCAATTTATTTAGAAATTACAGTGATTTAAGGTACCAATTGCTATAGCCTCACAAATAGATTGGAAGGTTAATTCTAATGTTCTCCTTCAATCATAAAACAATAGATCTATTAATTTATGCCCAAAACCTAAGACAATCGCCAATTTAGTTATCCCAATAAAGATTATAGCAATCACCACAATAATTATAAGAATAGAAACTACATAACATTAAGAAAACCAATGCATTTAATATCAAAAAAGGTCTTAAACATCATTCTCAAATTATTCGGAAACCCTTACACTATTAAAAGAAATTAACCCTCTATCTCTGAAGGATTACAATCAATGAATCTAAAAGAATATTAGGAAATAATAACAACAATCATTCTATCATCCATAGGGATAAAACAATTCACCTATGGAAAGCCTAAGAGAGAATAGTAGAGAAGAAGAAGATCAGAAGTGTTGAGAGAGCATAATAGCAACTAAAGTGTGTAGCCAAAAACTAGGGTAAACAACTATGCTAATCCTTTTAATACTACTCTCTAAAATAGGCCAAAGTAAGGCCCAAAATAGATTAATGAACTGTTCTCCATCAATGCACAAGTGCTGTAGTGCTCAATGACTATTGGGCGTTCACTACAAGTGGTTGAAAATTTTCACGATTGAGTGCTAAGCGCTCACAGAATGGTGAGCTACAATTCTTTCTTCCTTTCAATTCCAGCTCTTTCTAGACTCTCCTGCTTTGTTCTTGACACTTTGCACTTGATTCAAAGCTCCTGTGCAAAAAACCATACTCAAAGAGACAAGTTAAACGCAATAGGATGTAATTACAATTATTCCAAAATTAGTGCTAAAGCCAATAATTCTTCCAAAATTACACAATGAGGAATAAATCAAAATCCTAATTAATTACATTAATAACTTAATAAAACTCATGCAAAATGCTAAAGTTTAGTAGCAAGATAAGTAGCATAAATGCCTCTTATCAAACTCCACCACACTTAAGCTTTCACATGTCCCCATATGAAACTAAGACCAAATCAAGGCATGGATGAGAAATAGTATGCAAGGACTAGACTAGACTCCTAACCTAAAAATGCATGATGAATGAAATTAAATGACAATACACTAATCTAATGAACCTAGAGGTACAACTGTAAGCTTTCACACTAACAATCAAGAGAATTGCAATAAGCAAGGCATGAACAATAATATAGCACACATGGTAGAATCCACATATGATGCATGGACCAAGTGAAAAAATCCTCCCAAGGTGAGTGTTTGCCACCCATTCACTCAAGTATTTGGGGTTATGATGCACACTCAGTCACCTCAAATGAAAATGCATTACCATAAGCTTGCCATGAATCTCATTCTCCATTTGTCACACATACATGCATACTGAATCAAGAGGACTTACCTTTGGTTGTAATGGGGCTTAGGTGAAGGTGGGTACTTATATAGGCCAGTGAGCTAAACCTCTAAACAAAGGAGAGCAAATGCATGTAGCAGAGCACAGGTGCCCAAGGGTACACTTTGTTCAACTTAATCAAATATCAGTCCTTTAATTTCAATGTGGCACACCTTCAGCCAATCTTTTTTTAGATTTTTTTTAATCAACCTTGCATTTTTTCGGTGTGTGCCACTTACTCATTTTGGGTACACATTGTTCCTCCCCATGTAACATCCTAAAAATTATTTAAAAATTAATTTGAGATTTATTAGTCATAATTTCAAAAATTTGACAATTTAGCAATGATGAAGGTGGCCCAACGGACTTGGCAAAAATATTTTTTTTTTTGGGCCGAAGTGAATAGTAACCTTGCGAGCCCCAGCGGCCTGGGACAATCAAAACCCTAGATCCGGGACCAAAATATCCGAGACTGAGAAGAGAGGGTTAAGGTTAGAAATGATAAGGAATGAGAAGTTATACCTAGAATTAATTTCCTGGTAATGTTTGACTACTGGGTATGGTGTTTTACCTATTTGGTAGAGTTTTGATGTGCGGTTTTTAACATTATACGAGTTACTTGGTGGCCAAGTAACTTTTACCAATCACTTTATGCCAAGTGGACGGCAAGGATTAAAACTTGAAAAGCAAGTTTTAATCTTGACCTTTCATTTATTATATTTTACTTGGAAACCAATATCTCGTAGTTTGGTGGAATTTCGGTGTGTGGTTTAACACAGAAAAGCTACTTGCTCCCCAAGTTAAAGTGTGCTACTCATTTTGAGCCAAGTGGATGGCTAAGATTCATTCTTTGACCAACAAACCAAATCTTAGTCATCCATTTCATTATTTCTTTTTGAAAAAGGAAGAAATACCCATTTTGACTACATTTAATACCAAATAAAGTAGAAGCACCAAACCTTATCACCACCACTCCATCATTTTCAGCCAAGAGGCTAAAAACACAGCCCTTCCATTGTTCTTCCTATCAAACCTCCATTAACAAGCTTCAAGCTTGCGAAACCTTAGCTCAAAGTCACTAAAACACCAGATCCTATCACAAAACTTGTTCTACTCCTCATAATCTATCAAACTAACCATTTGGAATTTCATTTCCTCACCATTTCTCACATTGATATCTCACTTCCTCACTGCCTAAGGGAGGGTTTTATGTTGAGTTGGTGGCCTTGAGGTGAGCAAGATCAATCTTGGAACATCCTTGAAGCCAAGATCCTTAAAGCCATTAAAGTAGGGTTTTCTTTGGCCTTTTCTTTCCAAATTTATGCTGAACATATCTGATTGGTATTGGTCCGAAATTTCTGATATATTGGTTGATAATATGTTGATATTGAGATATTAATTTTGGTGGTGTGGTTGGATGAAGTTAAAAATCACTTTTGTGAAAAGAGATTTTGAACCTTGCTACTGGATTTTCGGTTTTTGTACTGGCAGCCACTAATCACGAATTTTCTGAAGAAATTTTGGGTATTTTCGTCAGCTTAAAAAATATATGTTGAAGCCAACATCCTAGTCTAGTTCCACAAATTTTCTTGAGCTCTGATTGTGACTCCTAATGCTTTAAAAAAATCAATTACCAAAATGGTGTAGATGCTGCCTGAAATTTTGGAACAGAAGCTGCAAATTTGTCTAATTTTATTAACATAGCAAATGATTGAATTATACTTTGAAATTTTTATAGGATATTGTCAACATCTCGAAGTATACCCTTGATTTTTATTTTGAACTGATTCAATCATTTGTTAGGGTTAAAAATTGTGAGAATCTAGTTAACTCAGTATGAGGGTCTGCCACTAAAATTGTTGAATATTATTATCATACTTATGGAACTCTTGTTACCTCGAAATTTTTATGGAACCTTGTGGACACATTGAGTGGCTTTGAGAATTTTGATGGCCTCTTGAATTGATCTTTTGATGTGCAAATAAATTGTGCTATGAATATGTGAAATTGGCCATTGTGCTGAAAATGAATTGATACCTTGAATTGAAATACAATGGCATTTTTGGTTCTAGAATGACATGAATATTTGATGTTAACTATTTGGCCATGTGATTTGTGACATATGAATGCATGCTAGAGGAAATAGAGAGTGGTTTATGAGGCCTTATTGAAATTTCATTGTGAATGAAATGTCTACATGTGCTTATGCATGCATTTGGAAAAGGAAAAGATGATGTATAAACTTAAATTGTGCATGTTCTGATATATGGACAAAATAGAAACAAGACTTAGGTTAAATAAGGGGAAAGAAATTGAAAAGAAACCTCCCCAAATATTTAGCTGGTAGATATATCGGCTAGGAATAAATCTGTGTGTGATTTGGAAATGGGAAAAAATGAAGTTTGATTATCATGTATAGGAATAGCTAAGTCCTAATCAGCAGTCTATTCCCTGATATGGTGTGATCCACTATAAATACCATTTGGTATAAATTATCCATTGTGGAATTGTGCACAGCAAATACTCGTTGGTATAAACCAAGTCTTTCCTATGTCAATGAAAAGAAAAATGCACTGATTTGATTTCTATGGCCATAAGTGAGACCATGTCACTTTGAGATAATTTCACTACATTTGATATATGCATAATCATATCACATGTAACCTCTTGATTTGAGCTACTTATTATGTGTTTGAGCTCCATGATATATGTGCGTTATGTGAGTGAATGTTAAAAGCTATCCACTTTGGAGGAATTATTTTTGAACTTTAAAATGAACCTTTGATAGATGTTGCATGCTCACATTTTCTTGATAAACCGAAGTGGTGGGGCGATGGCGATGACATTATAAGTGTGTAACCGGAGTTGCCCTACTAAGAATTGTATAATTCTTACCCCTGCTTGTTTGTGTTCCGTGTCGCCTCCAGGTTGATCCAGAGAACAATAGGGTTGCTACGTGAAGAACGGGACTGAAGTAGTTTAGTAGTTAATATATTTTTTTTTACTTTACTTACTTAGTCATATGTTATGTTTGTAAGTGTAATAGAGAACGGATATGTATTAAAGCTCATAGAAGAGCTTCCCTTTTGTATTTTGTACTTTGTATTAAATGAATGTTTTGGTTTCTTTGTTATGTATTTTACTAGAATTACGACTTAGTTATTACATGAATTAGTCGAACTTGTTATAGATATCTAAAAAAGGTCCACTAATTTATAAGTAACGCTCCTGAGCTTGATGTCATGGCTTAAGACGGATGTTGTACTTGGGGGATGTTACACCCCATACTTGAATTGGGGCATGTCCTCATACTTTCCCCACATTTATGCTCAAGCACAAATAAGAATTTGCACAAAAGCTCTCCTAAGCCAAAAAAGTTGGGAATTTTCATGGTTTTCCACTTTTGGCTAAAGATGTGCTAAAACAAAAGAATGAGTAATAAGGCTCAAAGGGCTAAACAATGGTAACATGCAAAGGGTAGGCTATATGGGCAAGTGGCTAAAATAAGAAAAATGCCTCAATCATATTTAATCATGCACATGAAAAACATATTTTCAAACAAGACCCTAAGCAAGTTCTAGAATAAAAATCCAAAGAAGGAAACACACATGAATAGATAAGTATGACACATGATAGTCCAATCAAAAGGCTCAAAATCTCAGGTGAAAATGCATGTACTGAATCCAAACAACATAATGAATCCACCAAGCCCGAAATAAAAGAAAATAGTCAATGCTAAGCAAGACAATAAAGTGCATGTGATGTAAGCCTATGCATATAACCTCTAAGGTGGCAAAATGGTGGTGTAAGACACAAACAAAATAAATGTGATGGAAGACTCAAAACTGAAATTAAAATAAATAAAGTGCAGAAAAGTAAAGAAAAACCTCACGGTGGGTTGTCTCCCACCCAGCACTTTGCTTTAATGTCCCTAAGTTGGACTTAGGACCTCAGGAGGTGTGCAGCTTCAACCCAAAGATAGGCCATTTAAGCTCCAAATCCTTGGGAACTTCATAAAGATGCCTCATCCTGGAGTTCTCCAACTCAATTGCACCATTAGGGTGCACATGGGTAACCAAGAATGGTCTCTTCCATCTAGACTTCAGCCTTCTAGTCATCAGTTTGCCCGGGCTCATGCAAGATCCACCGCCCTTCAGGGCTTCTTTCCTAATATGGGCTGTTTGAAGCACCTAACGATCACTGCTCGCCGCATAGAGTACCTATCTGAAAACTTGGGACATTCTAAAACAATAGGCACATCATATCTCATAGAAGAAGAGAAACTAGAGAAGGGGATCTAAATCCTTACAAAGAAATTTACCACAAGAATCATAAACTAAAGTGTCAATGACATCAATGCCAAACACAGAGTGTTCCTCATTGGGATGTTTCATAGCATCATATAAGTTAAATTGGACTTTCATGTCCCCACAGCCATGGATAATATGCATGAACATCAATCATGGTTCTAGCAGTTTTCAAAACGGGTCTACCCAAGATCAATGTATGCTAGCTAGCATTGGTGTCATTCTCCATCTCAAGCACATAACAATCAGTAGGAATATTAAATCATTTACCTTACAGAACAACTTCTAATTCTCCATTTGGCTTGGATGCTTAGTTGGCAAGCTGAATTTGCAACCTGGTTGGCTTGAGCTCTCCAAAGTGCAAAGACTGATAGAATGATTTAGGCATAATATTAAAGCTAGCTCTAGGATCAGCTAGGGCTCTTGTGATGTGCAAGTTCCCAATGGTGTAAGGAACATAGAATGTGCCCAGGTCCTTGCACTAGGTTGGCAGGTTGCTTGGCTTGATAATGGAGGAAGCATTTACCCCCATAGTTACCTTATCCTCCTCATTACCCTTTATTTTCCTCCTATTGGTGCATAAATCTTTCAAGAATTTCACATATTTAAGAATTTGCTTGATTGTATCTAACAAGGGAATATCCACTTGCACTTTTCGGAAGGTTTCCAGTGTGTCGAATCCAAATATGCTGTAGTAAACTTCCTAGGTTGCAGCCTTTGTGGGAATGGCGTGGGAGAGTAAAGTCTGAAACTCTTGTAGCTTCTGTTGAGCATTGCGACGCTCTTCAGAATCCTTCTGGTGCTTCATCTATCTTGGCAGTGTTGCAATGCCGTTTGAGCATACAGCACTCAACTGAGAGGCATTCTTGTACTAGTTCTTTATTTCTATGCTCGGCAAAGCACTGTAGCGCCGTTGAGGGTGGTGCTCAAGAGAATCGCCTCCGGGCATAGTTTTCTCTTGTTTATCTTCCTCTACAGGTCTAGTCACCCCTAGAATTTTTGTGCCAGACCTCAGTATGATTACACATACATTTCCCTCGGATTGGGCATAGTCTAAGAAGGTAACTTGGCAGCTAGGGCTTGTTGACTCTGATTTTGCTTCAATTGAGTCATCTCTTTTTTCAACTGGGCATTTTCTTTTCTAATTTCCTGCATTTGCTCTATTATCATCTTCATCATTCTCAGTCATAGTACAATCTGAAGATGGAGGAGCAGGGGAAGGTTGGTTGCCTCTAATGAGGTGCCAGGTACTTTCCTGAAGGTTCGCCTTATGGCTGTGAATTATTTCCCTACTTCAAATTGGGGTGATTATTCCAATTTGGGTTTTAAGTGTTCCCAAATGGAAATTGGCTTGCTTGGTTCTGAGGTTGACTCTGAAAGGGCTAGTTGCTGCTACCCAAGTGATTAATTCATCCTACAATACTGGCACATATCGTGTGATAGTCATTTGAGTACATATGCCACAAACTTTAGGAACCACTAGAGTTGTTACCTAATTCACCATTAATTGCTGCATAAGGCTAGAAAGTTGTTGTAAAGTCTGGATTAACAATGGATTCTCTGGCTAGCTCACTTCATGAAGAACCCTAGTAGTTGTGGCTGCGCTGGAGCCAAATTGCTGAAAATTGGCAACCATATTCTCAATTAAAGCACGGACCTCTCAGAGTCTTATCCAGGGGTGCCCCTCTAGGCATCAATCATGCACCTACAAGGGTACAAGACCTTCATAAAAATATTGGAGGAGATTTGGTGGTTAGGATAGCTTTCACAAAGGAGCTTGAAACGCTCCAAATACTTATGAAAGGTCTTATTAGACGGGATCGGAGATGTCTTTCTAATAGATGCTACTCGGGAGGTGGGAAAGTACCTCTCAAGGAACAATTTCTTCATCCCAGTCCAATTGTTGATAGCTTCATCTGGTAGGTTAAAGAACCAGTTTCTGGAGAACCCTCTCGGAGAAGGGAAATGCTCTAAGCTTCACATCATCCACCTCCACCCCATTGGGTCTCATACCATAGCATACCATGTGCAGCTTCTTTAAATGCTTGTGCTGGTCTTCTCCAAGCCCATGGAACTTGGGTAAGCATGAACCATATATCACTTAAGCTCAAAATCATTATCAAGCCTAGCGTATCTAATGGACAAGGGCTACTGGGTAAAATCAGGAGTAGTGAGCTCCATAAGTGTCCTATTGTGGTCTCCCATATTTGCTGTATCACCTAAAATAATAAATAAAGGGTTAGATCACTAGGAGTATTCCATTTGCTGATGCCTTGCCTATTTGATTCGCCTTAAAGTTTTCTCAATTTCAGGATCAAGGGGAATTAAATTTTTGGCAGGGGAACGTCTCATAAAAGGGAACAATAATAAATAAAATAAAGAAAAATAAAAAATAGAATAAATAAAAACAAAATTAAAAATAAAACAATAAAATAAACAACTAAGACCCAATGCCTCCCGGCAATAACACCAAAATTGAAACGAGGCCTTGCCTACCTCCTCAAATTAGAAAGTTAATTTAATAATAAGTTGCACAAAAAATGTAGAAAATGGTACAACCTATGTCATCTCTCAAGGAGGCTTTATCACTTTGATGGAAAATTGGGGTTTTGAAGAGTAAAATTGAAGCAATTGAATTTAAAGGTTAATAGCAACAGTGAAGAAAATACTAGAGCAAGGTATTCCTTAGATTGGAAATTAATTATCATTGACTAAATATTGAATCCATTAGTGGCTATTAGTAATTAATTACGGGCAATTGTATTAGTGATTAATCGATCTCTATAATTTGACCAATACAATAACCAATAAATGAGATCTTGATTTATTTAGAAATTATAGTGATTTATGGTACCAATTGCTATAGTCTAACCATCAATCAGAAAGTTATTCTAATGTTCTCTTTCAAAAACAAATCAATAGATCTATCAATTTATGCCCAATGGGTTTCCCTAAACGACGATCACCAATTAAGTTATCCTAATAAAGATTATAGCAATTGTCACAATAATTATAAGAATAAACTCAGAACATTAAGAAAACCAATGCATTTAATATAAAAAAAGGTCTCAAACATCATCCCAATCCATCCAGAAACCCTTACACTAGTAAGAGAACCATCTCTAAAGGATTATAATCAATGAACCTAAAAGAATACTAGGAAATAATAGCAACAATCCTTGCTATCATCCACAAGGATAAAACAATTAACCTATGGAATCCCTAAGAGAGAGAGTAGAGAAGAAGATAAAGAAAGGTGCAAGAGAGAATAATAGCTAATAAAGTATGGAGAATAAAACTAGGGTAAACAACAGTGTCAATCCTTTAAATGGGCCAAAGTGAGGCCCAAAACAAATTAATGAACTATTTTGCCATTATCACGAGCACTAGTGCTCACTAGAATAGTGAGCTTCTACATCTTCTTCCTTTCAGTTCCAGCTCTTTCTAGAGAGTCTCTAGCCTTGTTCTTGACATTTTGCACTTGATCTAAAGCTCCCGTGCATAAAACTTACTCAAAGAGACAAGTCAAATGCAACATGGTGTAATTACAAATTATTCCAAAATCAGTACAAAAGCTAATTATTCTTCCAAAATTACACAATGTGGAATAAATCAAAATCCTTATTAATTACATTAATAGCTCAATAAAACTAATGCAAAAACCTAAGTGTTGGTAGCAATATAAGTGGCATAAATGCCTCTTATCATTTACCTAATTGGCTTAGGAGGCTTTGAGCATGTTACATATGGAGAGATAGAATAAAGAGGTTTGTTTAGGGACTTCCCAAGTATATGTTTGTTAGCCTACAACCGCATATCAGGGTCATGGATTACGCTGAGGAGGTAGACACAATGATTGGGTTGGAGAGCAATTTGGTAGTGTTAACTGAGGCTAGGAAAAAGGCCACATTTCATGCCTCCTTCTTAGGCGGACCTGGATCGAGAGAAGTCACCACTAGTAGGCCAGTTAGGTAAGGTAGCCTTCTTAGAGCCACCCTAACACGCCATGCCGTCCCGCAAATGCAGAGAAGACGAGCAGTTAATCTAATTGGCGGAGCTCAAGCTAGTCTTATCTAGATTGTTAGACATGGGGTAGTAGACACTTAGGCTAGTGCATAAGAGGTTCTATAGCTTGTTATGGTTTTGGTCAGGGCCATACGGAGGGGATTATCCTATGCTCATGAGAGCTTCCAATTAGGGATCAATGAACCTTACTACACCAGCCTCATCTTATTTTAGAAACCTTGCATAGCTCTATTACTTTAGTAGCTAGAAGAGCTGAGGGTAGAGGCTTAAGGGCAGAGGTTCTAGAGGTAAGGGACCAAGTGGCAGAGGCTAGGGTGGCGAAGGATAGCCCAGTTTGTTTGCTTTGACATGCTATGATGCATAGGTATTTAATGCAATTGTGACATATATTATGATAGTTTGCTCTTTTGAAACTATGTGTTTGATCGACTTGGGGTCAACACATTCTTATGTGTTCCTATTCTTTGACGTATGGTTTGATAGATCCCCTTCCAGCTTAAATGAGCCATTCTTCTTCATCAGGGTACCTTGGGAGAGCCTCTCTATGTCCAATCATGTATAGATCATGTGAGGTCAAGGTTTGTGGCATGGAGACACTATCTTATAGTGTTAGACCTGTCCAACTTTAATGTTATCTTGGACATGGATTGTTTAGCTTTATGCCATGCCGTTGTGGATTATTATAGCATGGTAGCAAGGTTTGAGGTTCAGGAAGGTACATGACAAGAGTCTTAACATACATATGGATATGTTCCTATGTGGTTAATTTTGACTTTGAGTGCCTTACTACTTGTGGGTAAAGGGAGTTAGGGTTTTTAGCTTTAGTAAAAATGTGGAGGAGGAGGCACCTAGTTTGAGTTTGGTACTTCCTGGTTTATGTGTTTCTAGATGTGTTTTCAGATGATTTCTCAAGAATACCACCAGAAAGAGAAGTCAAGTTCGAGATGAAGGTTGAGGTTGGAGTGAGGCCTATCTCTATACCTTGTACCATATGTCACTAGTAGAGTTGAGAGAGTTAAAGGATCAGTTACAAGAGATGCTTGACAAAGGATTTATCCGTTCGAATACTGGGGCACTCCTGTGTTCTTTGTGAAGAAGAAAGATGGGTCAATAAGGATGTGTATAAACTACAAACAGTTGAACAAGGTGACAGGAAAGAACTAGTATCGCTTGCCAGATTGATGACCTTGATTAGCTCCATGGGGCAGTGTGTTCCAAGATTGATCTATAGTCCAGTTACCATCAGCTGAAGATTAAGATTGAAGATGTACCTAAGACGAACTTTATTAGGACTCGCTATGGGCATTATGAGTTCCTTATGATTTCCTCTGGGTTGATCAATGCCCCTATAGCTTTCATGGATCTAATGAACAAGGTGTCAAATAGTTTCTAGATCATTTTGTGATTGTCTTCATTGATGACGTCTCGTTATATTCTAAGAGAAAAGAAGAGCATGAGCAACATCTAGGGATAGTGCTGGAGACATTGAGGGAGAACTAGTTGTATGCCAAATTCTCTGTGTAAGTTTTGGCTTGAGCAAATGGCATTTTGTTAACATGTAGTGTCTAAGAATGATATCTTAGTAGACCCAAAGAAGGCTGAGGCCATACAATAATGGTCAACTCCTTCCATGGTTTTCGAGATTCATAGTTTCTTGGGGTTAGCAGATATTGCAGGAGGTTTGTCAAGAACATCTCCAAGATAAGAGCACCATTGGCTAGATTAACCTAGAAGATTGTTAGGTTTCAGTGGACAAATAAGTATGAGGAGAGTTTCAACAAACTCAAGATTTGTTTGACCATGGTGCCAGTGTTTATGTTACCTTTAGGAACAGGTGATTGCTCATGTTCTGCGATGCTTGAGAGTTGGGCTCGATTCTCCTTATTCAACACAATTAGGTTAAGGCTTATGCATCTTGACAGCTCAAGAAGCATGATCAAAATTACCCCACACATGATCTTGAGATGGCAGCAATGTTCTTTGCCTTGAAGATTTGGAGATATTACTTGTATAGAAAGACTTGTTAGATCTTCATGGATCATAGGAGGTTAAAGTACATCTTTCAGGAGAAAGACTTGAACCTTAAGAAACTTTGATAGTTAGAGTGGTTGAAAGGCTACGATTACACAATTTCCTACTATCTAGGCAAGGCATATGTTGTAGCAAATACTTTGAGTAGGAAGTCTATGGACAATTTAACATATATAACACCAGTGAGATCAGTTATGGGGGATATCCACGTGTTAGAACCCAAGGGAGTTCAGTTTGGGTTGAGTATTGAAGGAGTCTTCGTGGCTCATATCACGGCTAGTTAATATTAATAGAGCATAATAACGTATAACAGGGTGAAGACTCAAAGCTAGTCAAACTTGTAGTAGATGTTAGTAAAGGAGAGAACAGAGAGTTTATAGTTGATTTCGAGGGTGTGTTGCATTTTGGGGACTATTTATATCTACCTAATGTGGGAGAACTAAAGAGAAAAGTGATGGAAGAGTCCCATAGTCCAGGATACTCAACTTATCCAGGTCCAAACAAGATGTATCAAGACTTCAGGCAGTTGTTTTGGTAGGGAGTGTAACACTCTAGTAGAACCCAACTACATTTAAATTCGTATTTGGATTCTACTATTTGTCATTTATGCTTTGCATCATTTTCTTTTGAAGTTAACTCAGAAAAATAGTGGATAACTTTTTTTTGTACAAATTACTTTTTGAAAACTTAAGCCTGCGAGAATTGAAATACATAGCGCTTACATAGATAGTAATCAAAATTATTTTGTGCACTTACTTAATTTAATGCAGCGAAATATGGAACTAAATGTAAAACTACCATCACATAAGTTAAAAATAACTACTTAATACATAATTCATGTTAGGGCAGGTCTTACTAGAATAGGTCTAAAGATAAATGACAATCTTGCTAAATATGAGGTCCTAAATCTACTTGTCCTTCCATCACCATTTATACATAACAAAACATAAAGCATTGAACCATAGTGAATTTGGTGTCGACCGGGCTTCCTTTAGTAGTCATAGCTCTCTTGCTTCAAGTAGACCCATATGCCTCTGGTAACGACAACGGAAGAGAAATAGGTATGAGAAATAAAAGATTTCTCAGGAGGAGTTTGACTTGCACTAATTGTGTCATCATTGTCGTTCTAGCCACTTTAGGTTTATCACAAAAAATTGGACCTATAGATGGTTCAATTATTATTAATTTTCGCAAACGTAATTAGCCAAAGTTGAGTTGCTTTTAAACTATCCTTATAACATTAGCAAAAGCATACATATCAATTATAGTGAAGTAGTTCAAATAATAATCTTAGTTTATACTTTATAATCATGTAAACATTTCCATTCATAAGATTCATTCATGTCATTTCTTTTCCTTTCGTTAGCATATTTCTCAATTACTGACAAGATGATTATATCAATTCTTAGACCACCCTAAAAGATAATGAGCTCATACCGTAGTCGACGCCACAATGTTTAAATTTTGTGTGGGTATCAACCCAATGGTATATGGGGTTAAGTCGTGAGTTTAAGTCCACTTTTCCAGGCTTACTTTTATCCTCATTGAGTGACAACACCAATACCTTAGTCCCTTTTGAGGGTTAAGAGTGAGCTTAAGTCCACTTTTCCATACTTCACTTTTATTCTCATGAAGTGATAACACCAATACCTTAATCCCCTTTGAGGATTAAGCAGTTCGTCTAATTATAATTTCATTTTCTATGTCATATGAAGCATGAATGTATGCATATCATCATGTAATCATAAATAAATCATGCCATGATCAATCATTTATCCTCATCATTTCATAAACTCATCACCATACATTCACATTACTATATACCATTTCATAACATAGACAATATCTCATATAAAACTTCATATCAAATAGTAGACTTTTTGTGCTAAATCTCATGACAAAATAATAGACATGTCATATAAATCTCATAGAAATCAACAGATAATCTCATGCAAAATCTCATAGATACATTGGACATGTCATACAATTTCATAGCTAGCAACATAAGATCTCATGTAAAATCGCATATTTATATAGCAGACATGTCATACTAATCTCATAACTATCAAGATAATCTCATGCAAAGTCTCATAGCTGTACATTAGACATGTCATAAAATCTCATAGCGAGCAATATAAATCCCATGTAAAATCCTATATTTATATAGTAGACATGTCATACTAATCTCAAAGCCATCAGCAGATAATCTCATGTAAAATCTCGTAGTTATGCAGTAGACATGCCATACAAATCTCATAGCTGGCAGCATATAATCTCATGTAAAATCTCATAGTTGTGTAATAGACATGTCATACAAATCTCTAGCCAGGTAGATAATCTCATGTAAAATCTCATAGCTATGTGATAGACATGTCATAAAAATCTCTTAGACACGGCATATAATCTCATGTAAAATCTCATATAGATTCTCATAGACAATCTTATATTAAGCAACTCAAGTCATCAAATCCAGTCCCTAGTGTTCCTAAAGGGTCATGGAAGTCATAGTATTTATACATTATGAAATCTTTCTCATATTCTTACAAATCTCTTTTCTTTTAAATCTCATTGAACCTTAAATATTCCTTAAATACCTTTAATGCACTCATGATATTATCCTTAGGTAATTTGAGCTTCACTAAGTATTTTGAAGTCCCTTATAGCATTTTTATATGTACTTTGCCTCTTAAAGATTATTACAATTTAAATTCCTTAAACTTTTTCTTTACAAGACTTGAATCTTCCATTTTCTATATCTTCCATCTTTTATAAGAAAATCTGTAACTTTTTGTATAGCTAGTATTTTGGCCCTCCAAAGACATTTCAATATTCCTAACTTATCAAGCTTTCCATGAAAAGTCATTTCATTAAACACAAGTTTGTGATTTTACCATTACGCCATTACAAAGTTACACATTTTCATATTTTCTTAGCATTCTTATTTGTGACTTCATTTTCCAAACTGTTCCACTATGGCTAAGAGCAATGTGTGAAGCATGCATGTGTCCCTCTATGTGTTAGCTTTTCAACAAAGTTAGTTTCACTTCATTTTCATTTTTCTATCTTAAGTTATACTTATTTTACTATGAAAGGTCAATTCAAAGTTTTAGTCTTTAGCTCAACTTTGAAAATTTATATCTTGAGATAGAAATCTCGTTTTTAGGTGATTTCTTTTGGAGTGTTTTATAATGTGTACAATTTATGGTAAAAATATTTTTATTCCAAAATACTTCATATTTTATAAGTATCACATTTTGAAATATCTACTGCCAGAAAAGCCAAAATCTACATATACCATTTTCATATTTTATGTCACTCCCTCAATATAAGGACCACACAACACATTTTTAAACTATATTTGAGCATGCAGTGCTTACAAAAAATATATTTCACAAATAACCATTCAAAACTTTTGTTAGTAGCACAAGTTTGAGGCATTCTAACCATGAACAGGTTAGAAGCCAACAATGCTTGAACAAACAAAGAGGAAGCTCCTACCACTTGTGTAGAGGATAAAATGGGTCCTCACACTCTACTCAAATCTTGAGCTAGAGGTTGAGGATGAGTGGGACTTCTTCCTTGAAACTTTACTTGAGAGTCTTAGTGCTTATTACAATATGTTCAAAAGAGCCAAAAGTAGTAGCTCTTGTAAGGCTAGTAGAGTGTTTGGACTAAGGTAAGGTGTTTAGAATAAGGCTTAAGGATGTGGAAGGGCTCTTTAAAGAAAGGTAAGAAGGAAGAGTAGAAGATGAAATGAAGAAAAATAGTGAGAGCTCAATGGAATAGTTCAAACCTTGGAGACTTAGCAATTGAATAAAGGAGCGAAATGAAACACACAATGCCCATATATACAGGCCTCAAGGCCATGTGGCATAGGGTTGTGTTTGGGGATCTTTGTCTTTGAAAAACTCATTAATGTGAACTAAACGGTTACTGTAATTACTAGGTAGGCTTTAGTTAGGATCTAATTAGTTGCAAAGCATACCAAAATTGTTTGAATTAGTAAGTAGTCTATCCTAAAAATGGCACCTATTGATTTGTGTCATAAGCTTGACATAAAGCAACCGTTCAACATGACACAAAGGCTTAATCAAGTCACATATTTGGCTGCCCTAGGAAAGCTTGCAGCCTGACCTTCATCACCATGGGGAAGGATAAGTTTTCATCCAATGCATGCATACATATGCCATATCTTTATATCATGAGACCTTGCTTAATTTTGATGAATGAATTTTAAACCTTATAATTATATATGTTGTAACGAGGGAGAGGATAAGATTTTACCTCATCTAAGAATTGGATTTCAGAAGGTTTGACTAAACTTTTTTGGATATCATGATCGTGCTTGTAACAAAGGTGGGGGTACCTCGAGGACTCCACCTAGAGAATGAGTAGGTATTCTAGCAGAGTATGGGTAGGGAAAGAACATGTCCATACCTGGGGGAGCCTTAGGACGGTTACTAGAGACTCGGAGCCCCATCCTTGCCTCCACGCTTCCACACTCCATATTCATAGTGGTGGTGTGAGTGTGAGATTGGAGGGGGAGGACTCTAGTAAACATTGCCATGTGCCCTTTATCCACGTCCTGGATCTGTAAATGGCCTCATCCATAGGTTTGGCTATCTTGGGCTTCCTTGGTGGGCCTTCCGAGATGGGCCAACCTTTATGGTTTGGAGTTCCACACCATTGTCCGCAATAGTGCCCCCAAGCTCAATTTCCTAAGATGTAGTCTCAAGGATCAAGCTCAAGTAGGTTCAAATGATTACCAGTGGAGCTGGTAGCCAAAAGACAAATCACATGCATTCAAAATTCAAACACCGCCCTTTTTACCTTATCGACGTTGTGCCTTATCGTGCGGTCCCGTGAAGCCACGTGTTTTTTCTGAGTAAAGGATTTAACTCGCGTCGCTTCGATGCAAGTGAATTTCCCATTTTGCCCCCAACTAGGCCTGTTGAAATATGTGCCTATCCTTGCGACTTTTGCTCTCTATGCTTGAACGCGTGCATTTATAAATTGCAGCTTCTATCTTTTACTTTTTACTATCTACATTTGCTATCATGGAGAGACTCTATTGGATTGTCGCCGTGCTACCCCTCCAAGCCTTCTTCTTCATTCCTTGGCCTTTACTGTGCTCCATAGCCTTCGTTGTTCTTCTTTGTAACATCCTCCTAACTACTTGCATTACTTGAGTATTATCAGGAACTAGAAGAGTGTCACTTACTAACAATATTTATACTAGTCACGGGAATTGAAAAGAAAGTAAATTAAACTCATATATTGCAAGCTACGGTCCTGAAACCAACTATACATAGTTTGCACAAACTTATACACACACACACACACACACACACACACACACATCATGTACAAGTTGTCAACATATATATCTCACTAGGAGTTAAGTTAGTCTACTAGTAAGACTATCTAGGAACTAAGTCCAAAATACATCATGCCTTGCCTAACCTGCTAAACCTAAGGCCCAACAAAATAATAGATACACATGAACGGGCCTCAAAAACATATATCAAAATGGTCTGGAGTCTTGTGGGGTCCTAACACTAAGCTATAACTATGTACATGTCAAAGAGTCCTGAATGTCTGATATCCTCTTAGTAAAATCGTTTGCCATCGGTATGATGGCATCCCCCTTGGGCATCAGAACCTCCTAATGGAGTGAAATTTGAAGACAAAGATGAGGATGGAGCATCTGCGAAGGTGCTGGGTGCAAGCAGGGGTACAAAATAACTGGGTGTGCTAGGTGGAGGGCACACTATCATGTAGGAAAGTTGGGTCAAAATCAGTTGTGAACACAGAAGAATTGAATGAGCGACTAAAGAGAACATAAGCGTAGACCTGGGAGTAGCCTACGACAAATAGAGAGTCAAGTATCGGATCGTAGTGCCACTCCCATTGCGGCGAATTAAAAATATCATGGACGGCTTCTACAGGATCTGAATATAATACAAAATGCATACAAACATAGGGATAAGAATATTTTAAAATTCTAGGAGGCACTCTCAATTATAAACAGAACATAACCAGCAATATCATGCATATAGGAATTCTCATGCACAATCATGTACATAAACAATAATATGCATAAATCATGTGCAAAAACAAAAATAATCATGTGTTGTCTCATGTAATTAGAACTCAGTATAGTGTATTTTTCTTTTTTCATCAACGTAGGGAAGACTTAGCTTTATACCAAATGGTATCTATAGTGGATAACACCATACATGGGAAATAAACCCTATCAAGACTGAACTCATTCCTATACGTGATAATCGGTTTCATTTTTTCCTTTTCCGAATCTCACACAGTTTATTCCTGACAATACGTTTATCGACTCATAATATCTATAGGGAAGTTCCTTTTTTTGCCTTCTCCTTAATCATCCTAAGCCTTGTTTCTATTTTTGCCTATATGTTAGAACATGCACCATTGGAGTTCATAGATTCTTTCTTTTCACATATATGCATCACTTATTTTTTCTTTTTCACAAATGAATGCATTAATCACATAGAGACAATTAATCACAAAGGATTCTCATTCATTCTCATAAACCAATTTTTAAAGTACATAACATGCATCCATACACATCATACTTGAATAAAAAAGGCATTATATCATCAATTCCAGACTTTGATTCATTTCTAGCACATTGGCAGATTTTACACTTGTGGAGCAAAATTTAATTTGCACATCAAACAACCAATTGGAAGGCTATAAAAATTCTCCATGACACCTCAATGTGTCCACAAGGACTTGTAAAAATTTCAGAGTAAGATTCGTTCTGAACTATGTAACAAAATTCTACAAATTTGATGGTCAAAGGCCACCTAATCTCGAGTTCAAAGCAAGAATTCCAAAATTTTTAACCCTAGCAAATGAGTTTCGAAAATCAGAATAAAATTCATGGTTAAACCGTAAGATGTTTCCAATACCCTGTTAAAATTTCAAGTGAAAATTCAATCATTTACTATAGTAATAAAATTGGCAAAATTTGTAGCTTCAGGTCTAGTAATTCAAGCAATTTGCATACTCAGGTTTTTGATTTTTTTGAAGTAGTAAAAGTCTTTAAAATAACTCAAGAAAAATCATGGAGTTGCCTTAGATGTTAGATTCAACAAAAAAATTTTAAGTCATAAAAAAACCTACAAATACATCAGAAAAATTGTGATAAATTCCTTGTAACAAATTCAAAAATCCAGCAACCTAGTTCAAAACTTCTTTTGACAAAAATGATTTTCCAACAACTCTAAACTACTCTACCAATGTAAATACATGTATATTTAGGTATAATCATACATTAGAATAAGAAAATATCAATTTCCAACAAGCAAAATCTAAAAAAAAATAGAATTGCACAACAAGGTACAAAGAACTCTACTTTTGTAGCTGTAGGGATCTTGGCTCCAAGGGTGTTCCAAGAATAATTTTCTTCACTTCAAGGCCCCAAAACTAACGCAAACCCTTCCTTAAGCATTAGGATATGAGGTATCAAGGTGAGAAATGGTGAAGAATTGAAATTTCAATCAGTTAGTTTGGTAGATCTTGATGAGTAGAATAAGTTTAGTAAAGTGAGTTTGGAGTTTTATCAACTTTGGACAAGGGTTTTTATGGTTTGAAATCAAGATGCGAGCTATTGAGAAGACAACAATGGAGGCTGGTTTTTCCTCTCCTCTTGGCCAAAATGTTGTTTTTTGAGTGATAAGGTTGTTTGGTCTTGTATTTATCATGTTACGTGTTAAGCATTTATTTAATGTAAAAGTTAAATTCTTTCTAAAAATAAAATGAATGGTTAAGATTTTATCTTGTAAATCAAGATTAAATATTAGTGTAACGCCCCTTTTACTGTCATTTAGAAATTATCGAATTACTGTAGGTAATTCTTATATAAATTAAACCAAATATCCTCAATAAAGGAATATAACATTAGAAAAAGGTTATGAGCAATTCCTGCAGAGTCGCAAGCCCCAAATTTCTGGACGTGTAAAATGACCAAAATGCCCCTGAGGTTATTTTACTCAGAAAATGAGGATCGTGGGCCCCCCGTCCTCAAGGGGATGTTCTGATGATAATAGGGGATTGTTTGTGTTATGTGTGTTAATAGAGGAGAAGAATCCTAATTTTGAGTTTCGACGCGAAATGACCAAAACGCCCTGCGGCTATTTTAATTCCGATTTGCGTGCCGACTTAGCCCAAACCTCACTAAAATGTTTTAAAAGGTGTTTTTAAGCTATGATTGGCCATTGGTTAAGTTCGGGTGGTCTCGGGCAATTTTTAAGTAAAATGACGTTTTCCCTATCTTTGTAAGTTTTACAAATTTTGAGATTTTTGATTCGTCTAATGAAACCTAAGCAATATTAGGCTCAAATTAAAGCTTATTAAATTCTAATTATTAATCTAGAGTCAAAATTATTTATTTAAATTGATTAGAACCTAAAATTGCTTTAAAACACTCAAATTGCTTACTAATTCACCTAAGCCCTTAACCGTAAATTCTCTAAATTGCATGAATACCTTGCCTACACCTAAATAATACATGGAACACACAAAACCCTCTTCCATGAGGCTGTAATGCACGAAATAATTCAGCCATAATCATTAGAATTATTGCAAGATAATGCACTAAAACAAAATGCCAAAAAATTCCTAAAACATGGCATAAAACATGCCTTAAACAAGAAATGATTTTCCTCCCTTTGTTCCCCATGAAAAATCCGAAATTATGCCTCCTCCTCTTGTCATATATGAGCTTGAATTCCTCTATAAATATGCTTGCTTGAGGAGCCTTGGAAGCCTTGCTCATAACTTACACAAATTCTAGTTTTAGGAGCACAAAAAGCTTTCTTTCTTCCTTCCCCTTGGCTGAAATTCTTTCTTCAACTTTTCAAGGAGATTTTGTTTCATTTCACTCAAAGAAACCAAGTTCTCTTCCTTTCCTTCAAACCAAATTAGGTAGGGAGTTGTCTTTAAGCTTATTTCCATGTTTTGCTAAGTGTTGTTCTTGGTTCAAAATGATGATTTCATGAACTTTCTCTAGCTTTTCTAATTGGTTTTCTTCTTTCTTTTTCTTTAATATTTCGGCCATAAGGCCTATATGGGGATATGATGATAGCTTGATGATGAGGACCTTGAGTGTTGGTTGTAAATCCATCACAAGTTAGGCCTCTAAAGCTTGAAAATTCCACTTGATGCAAAACTTTAAAGAATGATGTTTTTATGATGTAAAAATAAAGATCTTAAGTTTAGAACTTGAAAAATATATTTTTCACTTTGTCTTGCTAAGATATATTGGGTTGAATTTATATTTCTCTAAAGTCTTGGAAGAGCTCTAGTGAAGATAAAATGAACTTGCATCCATGTTTAAGTTTATGCCTTGCATAGCCATGTTTACTTTCTATGTCATCACTAAAATTTCAAGAATGAATAAATGGACTTGCATACTCATGTTTAAATTTCCAAGTTTGCATTTCATGTTTATATTTCATGATGTCACTTAATCTCTAAAGATAATAAAGAAGTTGCATCTCATATTTATTTTATGCTCTCACTTTATTTTATAATGGCTAAAAGAATCAACGCATGACATGTTTATTTTTATGTCATCACCTAAAGATCCTAGAGCTCAAAGACTTGCTCAAGTATCACAAGCAAAGTTGGAACCATGATAATAAAAACTCTAAAGCTTTCTTGAGATTATTGGAGTCAAAGAATTCATTCTTTAAGAAGTCTTGAGTTTGGAGCTTAATAAGAATCTCTGCTCCTCTCGGTCCTATGCGGTTACGCGCTCCAGTTCTTAAGATTCTCTCTCCCTCCACTTGTCCATGCGACTACGCCACTTCAAATTCTTGCATTATGTTTATATTTCCAAGTTATCACCTTATAAAGACAAGATTAAAATGGGTTGCATAGCATGTTTATAATTCTAGCTATCACTAAATCTCTAAAGCTCAAGACTTGCTCCTTTTATCTTAAGAAAATTCTAATCATGAACATTCTTTCAATGTATAAATTGGCCTCATGATTATGGAGCCTTAAAGTCTTATAATTTCTTTAAAGTTTAACAAAAAGAATTAGTTACTAAAGGAGTTTTGAAGCTTTGCAAAAATTATACGGGAAACTAGTACTTTATGTATACTTGAAATGTGGTTTTATGCAATTATATGAGGTTCATGATTCGGCTACCTATTTGAGTTTAGTACTACTGTATGATGATGGTTTAATATGTTCAAAGTTGTGATGATTATGATTTATTGCTAAGAAACGATTCTATGCATGTTAAAAATAAAACTAGCTTCCTAGAAAAACCGTAAAAATAAGATTTCTAGAACTCTAGAGAATGATATTTGTGCGTTCTCCAGAACCTTTAGCAGCCCTAAGAACCAAGTACTATTGTGTTTATATAAGGGAGAATGATTCATAATTGGTTTAGTAATTGATTTTAGCACCATAAGGAAAACCGGTAATGAGAAAGGGTTAAAAATGCAACTTCTAGCACACCGTGAAGCCTTAAATATAACTTGCTGCCTATGTTGTCCCATATAGTTTAATAATATTCTTAAGGCTTATAATTAATGGTAATGCTGATAATGAATCCTTTAGATGCATGATTAATTAGTATGATAATTGAGGTTACCCGATTCTAAAGTTTCGGATGTTTAAGACAGTTTTCGGTAAGAATTTATGATGATAGTTCTTTGAAGTTTGAGATGATAAGTCTATGAAGTGATTTGATGCTTATTAAGTATTTGATATCATTGAATGATTCCTGGCTTGCATGTTATAGTTAGTTGCAAACAATGAGAATGCTTATGCATGAAATAATGAAATATTCTCTTTATTTAAAAATTTACCCTTGTTCTGAAGAAAGTATGTTTAAAGTGTAATTTGGAAAGGTTCTGGCTAGGAAAGACTTGGTATTTAAGCATGTCTATTTGTGACCCACCTCTCTTTCTAGAATCTCGGATGCATGATTACAGTTGGTATATATATTATTCAAGATAAGACTATAAACGAGAAAATGTTATAAATGATTATGAATTGAGAATTGTATTATGATATAACATGCAAAGGCTTAAAGGTGACTCAAAATATATGAGGAAATGGCCTTTTGGACCCATCAGACTATAGGTGGTGAAAAGGTGATCCTAGAAAATGATCCTTTGGACCCGTCAAACTATAGGCGGTGAAAGGTGATTCTTGCCCCTAGTCCGTTCTCTCAAAAGGGTAGAGACGGAATTTACTTATCAAAAGGGATAAGTATGTGCTAGTGACGACTAACAAGGTATGAGCTCATAACCTAGATTACTCCCAAAAGGGTGGAGTATAGGGTGGCCCAGGAAAATGATGATGAAAGTAACTTTAAGTCACCTAAGGAATTAAGTAACGTATTAAGTGATTATGATGTTCTTCTATGCATAATATTTATGAGATGATGATGAGAAATATGATGTTCTTCTATGCATAATATTTATGATATGATGATGAGGAATATGATGTGGTCTTATGCATAACTATGTTATTATATGTGAAAGGAAAAGTTCATTATAAACATGACATTCTAAGTTTATGATGCATTATAAGACGCATGATTTAAAATGAACGGACCTCGGTAAAGTATATTTTCGAACTAATTAAATGAATCTTAGCATGCTCACATTTTCATAATGAAACCCGAGGTTCCTGGGGACGATGATGATGACACGATGCATATGAGGTGAGTACCCTCCGAGATTCTTTTATAAGTTTCTCATTCCCTCTTTCTTTCTTTCCATCTTGTCTTCAGAAAGTGATGGTGATGTTCATGATTCCCGTTGATGCTCTCATCTGGTAGATGCACGTGATCTTGTGAACCAGCTTATTATCCTTGAGGAACGTATTGCTAGACCTTGAGCGTGACTCGGATACCTATTCCTATCTCTGAAGTGTTATAAATAGGTGCCGTTAATAGATGTTTTTCCATCCATATATTATTTATGTTTTGTTCGATTGCCTACATCTAGCTTAACTCTGTTGGTAGGCAAAATATCTATCTGAAATGTAATTATGGATGTTATATGATGGAGCCAATATGATGTGTTCTTCATGATATGTCTGTTTATTTTCTCTTTATTCATTATCGTTCACGTTATGCGCTCACGTTTTCAATTATGTTTTAAAAAAAATGGCTTGTAATTTCACTAAGTATTTTCAAAGTATGATGAAAGAATTGAAGCAAAGAGTAAAGTCTAGTAATTAATCAGATACAACCTAGGTGTATTCGGTTAATTATTAGAGTGTTACAATTAGCCTTACACTTGGCCCTAAAGGATAGACATTATCCTTTTGTAAAGATTAAACTATCTTTTGGTGTTAGAAATCGCACACAAAATTTTACAAAGATGAAATACCGTACCCGTAAACAATATTACCCAAAATTTAATTCCAAGTATAAAATCTTCATTTCTAACTATTTCTAACCTTAACCCTATCTTTTCTGAGTCCTTAGGCATCTCCTGTCCAGGATCTAGGGTTTTGGTTGTCCGATGAGCTAGCATGGCCCGTAAGGTCACTATTCACATTCTTTTTCTACTCGTCCATTGGGTCGTCCTCATCATCACTACATCTGCTCAAAATATTTAAACTCTTATTAATAAAGCTTTAATTAATTTCTGAATAACTCTAGGGTGTTACATTCTTCATTCCCGTTAGTAACTCTTTCCAATCGCTTTTTAATTCTTGTCCTTATTTGTTATTTTTTATGTTTGTGCTTTTTACTTGCATTTTAGTGAATTAGAACTTTGGGCATTTCTGTCAAAGGGATTTTTGGGTTTTGTGGTCCCATCGATTGTTTTTGTTTTTGAATGTGTTTTTGCTTTAGCCATGGGAAATCCACGGTTAGTGGTTGGGAACCACCATAGTAGGAAAATGAAGTTGTATTTTATTTTTCATATCCTGTATGAAAACCTCATAGTGGTGGTTTCCCCTTATAGGTCTTCCAAATTGAGTTCCAATATAGGCAAAAGGAAGGCATATCAAGACTACAAGGTTCCCCTTATCCTTGACCCTGGATAGAGGTTTCTAGATAGATAGATGAGGAGGTGATGCTTATTCTATCCATCATTGAGGAAAGCACCTCCCCAGGTTGACGAGTGTTTAGTTTTGATAGAGTGAGAGAGGGACTCCAATTATGTTTTGGAGGCTACGAAGCCTAACGAGAGAGATTGTTTCATGAGCTAATCCTCTCGGCACTTCCTTTGGATGTACTAGGAACTTTTTACCAGGCTGGGAGTCCAAATTCCGTTCTCTGACTTTCAAATGGAAATCCTAAGAAGTTAAAGGCTGCCTTTAAACAACTCCACTTAAATGAGGGGCCACCATTGGAGTTTCAAGATTATTTAAGTCACTTCGGCTTCCACTTTCAACCAACCTTTTCTTTTACTTATTGACCTTTTTTGTCCTGTGTGGAACTCTAAAAGGGATTGCTATCATTTCAAATGCACCCGAACCATAAAATCTTTGAATTATGCGAGTCTTCTACAGAGTTCAAATGGATGTATTTGAAAATATATCCTACTCTTGGGATTCAACCATTTTTCGTAAATCCAGGAGAAGGGATTCCTTCCCTCGATATTTATTGGCATTGGGATGTCAAGCCCTTTAGAGTAGAGGAAAAGGATTTAACTAATGTAGAAAAGGGGTGTGTTGGATTTCTTATTCACTACATAGGTTTTGAGGCCACTTCACCCTAAGGCCCTCATCGAGCTTGACGAGGGCGAGGGCCTGTTAGTGTGTTACTTTGCATTTTTATTTTCATGCCTGTGTTTTCTAGTGTTTTGTGATTGTAACTAATTTTTGTTTCTCGTTTTGGAGAGAACATCGTGGACAATAATATGGCGTCCAAAAGCAAATTGGACAAGTTTAAAAAATCTTTGGCCTTGAATGCAGCATCTACCATGGGGGAGTGACCATCTTTCGTGATCCTTTTCACCCCTCGCCACCTTCACTGATGGAACATGAGGTCCCTGCGAAAGCGGATTAAAATGACACGGGGTGAGAAAGCAATTGGATGTCAAGCAAGCTTCGAGGCTGGGAAATAGGCCCGCCTCTGAAGGCACCACTCTCAGATGAGATGCTGCCACACCTTATCTAGTCCAAGGATTTTGACTTCCGAGGCTTGGTGGACGTCTACATGCTCACCCCTAAAGCCGATTATGAACTCTCTGAGGCTAATCTTCCACTTAGCATATACCAATGCATCAAATGGTTTGTCAGGGGGCCTAGCATATTGCGCCATGTTGAGAAGGTTCATAGTGGCATTGGACAAGTTTTTCTGAAAAATGAATAGCTCAGTAGGCTTCGAATGGCCGAAGGGGAGGTGAGGTCTAGAAGGAGAAGGTGGCTTGGGCTCCATGTTGTCGAGCTCAAGAATGGGTCCAAGAAGAACAAGGAGGCCTGGAGGCTTGAGAAGTGAAGTTAGAGGAGACCTCGGGCTTCATCTAAAAGGCTCGAAAATGCATATTCCACCATTTTTGCCCTTTGTGAATAACTCTCCGCCTCCAAGGACAAACATGCTGAAACTAATGATGACTTTCAAAAGGCATTGGAGGAAATGTTTGGTAATGTCATGGGTTAGGTCACTTATCTTGCTCCTAGAATGGACTTCAGGGAAGTGGGGTTATAGAAAAGTATTACCCAAGTCCAAGTCCATTCGCCTGGTCTCTGAGATGAAGGCGCAGGAGGTGACTCCGAAGCTCAGATGATACAATAGTTAGTGTTGGAAACTCGAGGTCGGGGAACATGTGAGCGTGGTGGCTGTGGATGATGAAGCTAGAACTCCTTAGTGTTGTATGCCTTTATTTTTTACTTTTTGCCTTGTACTTGGGTGGGCTTTTGAATTTTTTTTGTATATTTTTGTTATGTAACTTTGCCTAGTGTGGCCTTTCGAACAAATCTCTATGGTGTTTAGTGTCTTATTTCCTACTTTTCAATGTTTTGTTCAGTAGGTTAACTTCTCGTACTCTTACATTATTTAGCTTTGTATAAAACACGCTTAAAAAAAAAACACGGCTTCTAAGCAACGAGCTTAGAGATAGCTATTTATCTTGATCTCTTAGAGAGGAGTGTTGCACTTTTATTCTTCCAGGCCCAAGAGAGGATTTTTGGTGCATAACTTGGCCTCATAAGGTTGGGCCTTAGAGGATTGCATTTTTAACTTTGGGCTTTGGACCCAGTTATTACTCGAGAGTCAAAAATCAGGATATTATATTTTTTTATTAGAACTAGAGTTCATGTAAATAAATAAATTAACCCTGATAATTAAGTACTCGAGAGTCAAAAACTAGATTATGTTCCCTTGGGACTTGGAGATTATGTAAATAAATAAAAGAACAAAGTAATACTAAGATATAATAGATTTTTATTCTTTGGGCCTTGTTAAAAACCTCCCTAGTAAAACCTAGTGGGAAAAACCCAAGGTAGGGAAAACGAGTGCTGGAAAGCAAGTATTCACAAATATCATGAGTTGAGTTGCAAAGACTTGCACAGAAAGTAAATGATGCAAAAAATTAAATACATCAGAATTTGTAGAGGACTTAAGAATAAAACCTTCGCAAATCAGAGATATCGACAACCTAGGTATCTCGAGCCTCCATCTCCAGTTTGTATGCCCCATTTTCAGGACCTCTAGACTCTATATGGGCTTTCCCAAGTTGCGTGAAGTTTCCCATGGCCAGTACCTTTGACTCTAGATGTCAGCTCATCAAAGGACAAGTTTCCCAGCTTTGAAATGTTAAGGACCTCAAAGTTGTATCTTGTGGATATGTTTAAGGGCAAGCTCCCTGAGGTATGTCTATTTTAGGTTTTTAGTAAAGTTGTTGGTTTCTTTAATTAGCCTTTCTGGTTGCTATCCTTTGAATAGAATATGCAACGGGACTCGCTCTTCTATCTCTATGGGAATCATTGCTTTGACTCCATAGCATATCCTGAAAGGGGATTGAGGGTGCGGATTGTGGTGTTGTTCAGTGTGACCAAAGGACACTTCTTAGTTCTTCCACCCAGGCACCTTTGCCTTCATCCAGCCTTTTCTTCAATCCATTGAGGATTATCTTATTTGTTGCTTGTACTTGGCCATTCGCTTGGGGGTGCTTAACTAAAGTGAAGTGGTGTTTCACCTTGTAACTAGCAGGAAGCCGCGAAACTTGCTATCCATGAACTGGGTTCCATTGTTCGACACTATGGATTTCAGGATATCAAACCTAGTGAAAATATTCTTCCAAACAAACCTTCTGCACCATACCTCCATGATTGTGGCTAGCGGCTCCGCTTCAACCCATTTTGTGAAGTAATTGATAGCCACTATAAGGAACTTGACTTGTCCTGGGGCTAGCAGGAAGGCCCGAGCAAGTCAATCCCCTACTTCGCGAAGGGCCACGGGGCTACCACCACCGTGACCTTTTCCACTAGGGCTATGTGTAACTTGCCGTGCTCTTGGCATTTGGCATACCTCTTCACAAATAGCATAGTCTCGGAGGATGGAGGGCCAATAGTATCCTGCTACCAATTTTCAAAGCCAGAGTCCGACCTTTGACGTGATGACCGCAAGCTCCTTCATGCACCTCCTCTAAGTTTTTTTTCAATCAATGGGCCCTGAACACATTTTTGGATTGGCTAAGATGCATCTCCTGTAAAGTTCGTCTCCTACCATCGTGTAGTTAGAAGCTTCTCTTACAATCTTGCTTGCTTCCTCGGATTCTAAGGGTCACTTTCCTGTCCCTGATGTATTTTATTAGGGGGTTGTCCAACTTTTGTAACACCCTAATATTTAACTCAATACGCCTAGGATGTATTTAAGTTAATTATTAGTTATTACTCTTTTATTCAGTTCTTTAATTTAAACTCTTGAAAATACTTTAATGAAATTATAGGTAAATTTAAAAAACAAAAAAACAAAACGTGAGCTGTGCATATTAAGTAAAACTCATCATCTTTCTCACACATATAAAGGAGAAATAAAAACTAGTCACATACATGCACAACGATCACATGAACATAACCACATCATCATATATAGTTATAGCACAAGTATTAATTATTCCACATGAAGCACCAAAATACACTACCCACCAATGAGCTTAAGTTAAGTAGGTAATCCAAGAATTACAATAGCAATTGAATACAAAATAAACTAGCATAAGATTCCTCTTCTCACTACTCCTACTCAGAACGCCTAGAATGAAAACCATGGATCAACTCGTCTCGTGTGGCATAAAGTCCCATGGGTCAGACATGGGCGCCTCGCGAGGATAGGTAGCGCCTCTACGTGCAGGCTCCGCTCCTCTTATTGGCTGCATAACTGTGGTTTCTCCATCATTATCACCCCCCACCTCCATAGAGACAACGGACAGACCCACCTGAAGGATGATGGGAAGGTAGATCCTCTGAGGGTTCGACCATGACCCAACAGAAGAGGTGGCGAGGGTGTGTATCCCGTAAGTCTCAAATAGATGATGCAGGCGGAGTGAGTATATGGAAACTCCTCAGCATTCGGATGCGAACACTCGAAGGCAAGATTATTGAGAAAGGGCAGTGGGGAGAACCAATTATTAGAAACGAGATGCGTAAATGGGCGATCCATAAAGATGTACAAACGAACTATACAATGACCCACAAAATGATAGGACTGGTTGATTGGGTCATAGTGCATTTCCCATATAGGGGCATCAGCAAAGATCACGAACATTGTCATCAACCTCTAAAGACGAAATGGAAAAAAAGAAGAGAAATGAGAAACTTATAAAAAAATCTCAGAAGCTTTCACCTCCTAATGTGTTGTGTCATCATCATTGTCCTCAGGAACCTCGGATTCATTATGAAAATGTGAGCATGCATAAGGTTCATTTATTAATTTTCAAATACCTTTAGCCAAGGTCCATATCTTTTAGCATGAATCTTAATATCATGGATGCATCATCCTGTATCATGAATGCATGTCAATACCATATGCCAATTATCATAAAAATCACAACCAATGTACATGATATAATGAACATAGATCTTTCTAAAATGATTTCTCCTCATTATTCTTTTAAGTGACTTAAATTTCTTATTCACTTTTCCTTGGGGCCGCCTATATCTCTCTCTTGAGAGTTCTAGGTTATGAACTCATACCTAACTAGACGTCACTAGTTTACACTTATCCTCTTGATAAGCTAAATTCCCGACTCCCAAAATGCGGGTTAGGGGGCATAGGAACACTTTTCATAGCCATTAATTCCTGGAGTCTAAAGGGTCCTTTTTGGATCACTTCTCATAACCTTTGATTTGGGAAGTCTAGAGGATCATTTCCATGTGTCATATGTCACCTTAATATAGGCATGTTAATTTTAGAGATGCAGTGTGATCATGTAATCATAATTTTATCATAACACATATCATATTTATAACTTTCATATATCGTGCATCTTAACAAATCAATCATAAACTCATCATGCCACAATATCCTCACGTCATTGATTCACATATGCATTCATATCTTTTGTACATATTTAATCGGTATAATACTAATTATCATCTAATAGCAGTAAACATACTCCTACCCAGGTGCCGAAAATCAAGGATCAGACTTAAGCTAATGCACATGCTATGCTCAAATAGGATATATACAACATACTAGAGGCCACATTTTATATAATATAAAAGCCAAACATACATAGTCATCAATTCATGTTATTTTGCATAGAAACACACTTATTTACACATTTTTTGTCCTGGTAATCAATTACAGAAGCTGGTAATGGATTACACAGGTTAAATTTTCGAAATAGACATGAATAAGCCTTGGTAATTCAATAGAGGGTGGTAATTGATTACCAGGGACTTCAAATTTTCAAAAACTGAGGTTTTAACACACTTTGAGTTGCTCTTTCATTCTAAAACCATTATAAAGCCTTATTCCACTTTTTCCCTTGAAATTACACTCATATTTGCTCAAATCAAAACAATCACCTCATCAAAAAAATTACATTCTTAAAAATCAAATTCTCTTTGTTCATCATATAAACAAGATTTCAAGCCTCAAAACAAGGTAAAACCAACTTCAATACCCAAGATCTTCATAAGGCCAAATCTCATATATTGTTTTGTGTCCATAGTCAAAATCCTCATTTAAGATAAAAGAGGTTATGTCTTTGAGCTTTAGAGGTTTATGTGATGACTAGAATCATAACGTGCCATGCAAACCTTATTTATAATCTTGGTTATTATAAGGTGATAACTTGGGAAAATAAATATGATATGCAAGGCTTGAAATATAAACATGATATGCAACTCCATTGTCTTATCTTTAAGATTTAAGGTGATGACTTGAAATTTAAACATGATATGCAAGACTTGGAAAATTAAACATGATGTGCAAGTCCATTTACTTATCTTTGAGAATTAAGGTGATGACTTGAAATATAAACATGATTATGCAAAACTTGAAACTTAAACATGAATATGCAAGAGCTTGAAACATAAACATAGATGCAAGTTCATTTCTATATTTTATTTAGCTCAAAGCTAAAGACCTTTAAAGAATAAAACTCTTTAATTCCACATATTCTTAGCACAAAGAAAGTGAGCTTTAGAGTTCTTAATACCATGGTTTCAAGAACCTTATTTCTTGAACTCATCATCAAGCTCAAAAATAATCAATTTAAAGGAAACTAACAATTTTTCCATTAATCTTTTGACAACAAAAACTAAATCCTGAGATTTAGAGGTCCATTATATGATGAATTCACAACCACCACCACGATTCCTCATCATCAAGCTATGGTCATTATCAAGCCATAGAATCCAAAATTTAAAGTAAGGAACAAGAGAAAGAACATGAAATAAACTCTCTACCAAGTTGTTTCTTGTTAACAAAAGATAATGCTTGATCTTTAGAAGAAGAAAATATGTCCTTGATGAGTCTCTTCAATTCGGCCAAGATGAGATCAATTGGAGGAAGGATTTTTTTTCCTTGTGTTTGACAATAGAAAGGTTATGTGTTTAGGAGTTAATTTATAGTTGAAATGTGTATGCTTGAGGTTTAGAGCTTGATTAGAGGTTGAGAATGGAGTCTCTTGAATGTGAATGAGGAAGAAGAAGAAAGCTAGAAGTCTTGAGAGAATTAGAGAACTTTGAGCAACTTTGAGTAAGAAAACTATCAAGTAAGCAAGTGTTGAGACTAAGAGTGTTTGTGTGAACATTTTGGCAATGGAAAGCATCTATTTATAGGCACATAAGGGCTATTTGGCCGCTGCATCATGGCTGGAAATGGAGGGTTTATTTTATTTTTTAATTAAAGAAAACTTAAAAAAAAAGAATGCTTATATGGTTGTAATAATTTTGTTCATGTATAATTGATGAAAATACTAAAATATGATGCTAATGGGAGACATTGTGGCTGATCACTTCATGGCTGAAATGGGTGGGTTTTCTTTTGATTAAACATAACCATAAATAATGAAAAAGAGAGCTAAAGAAATGGTGATAAGGTTGGATATGTTTCTTTGTTTGAAAAACCATTAAAATATGATGAAATGGAGCATAAAAGGGCGCTGGTTTCTGATTACATTGTGATCAGATTTCTCATTATTTGCAAGTGGTAAAATATGTATTAGATGTCTAATTACTTAGGTAAAAGATTAGGAATTGATAGATTAGTGAAAAATGGTAAAAGGTTAAGTGTTTAGGACTAATCAAGACAAGGTAAAAAGAATAATCATACACTAGTAAATGAAGTTAATTTCAAATGAGTTAAAATCAATTTGTAACATAAGTTCCAAAACTTAGGATAAGAAAATGTAATTGTATTAGATTTTACCTAAATGAAATCTTAAACTTAAAATAATTAATTTTATGCGTTCTTGTGATTAAGGAAAGGAAATTTAATTTTGCCTTAAGCAATCTTAGGCTCTAATTACCTCAAGTAATTATTTTTAACCTTAGGTAATTAATTTTTAGCTCAAGGTTAATGAATGAAATTAATTCAAAAAGGATTAGAGCCTAATATCGCTTTAATTACTTAAGTAAACTCATTAAGTACCAACTAGGGGTAAAAAGGTAATTTCACATAAAAATTTCCAAAATTAACTGAACATTTCCAGATATTACATAGTACTCGTAACAAACATTTTAAAACTTTCCTGGTGATTCCGGGTTTGAAAATTACTCAATCTTATATTAAATTACTTAGGGTAAATTGGTAATTTTACATACGGTAAAAATCGGCAGTTGATTTTTACCTCAATATCAACATATCACAAATAATTCCCTTCAAACATAAATCTAACCCTTAAGGATAGCCAGGATTGGCTATCTAATTTCTGGCAAAAATGACCTAATTTTGTTCATTTTGCACGGAAAATTGGGATTTGTGATTTTCGCACAAATTGTTATCTAAGACTCATATAATGTTATTCTAATTTCAAAATTCCTAATTAAGGATTGTTCAACCTCAAATCTCATGAGAAAATTACCTAGGGGCATCTTGGTAATTTTACAGCAAAAGTGAGGGCGTTACAACTTTGCTTGTCCAGGGTGACTTGGCATACTTTCACTTCGGAAATTAAAGGGCTTTTTAGTTCCTCCTAAACTCAAACTTCGTTGTTTACACTCGGTTTTGTACTTACCAGCTTGGAAAGTATGTCGGCCCAAATGTTTTGATCTCGGTGGACGTGTTTAACCTCGTGCTTGGCGATATTATCTAGTATATTTCTATTGGGATCCTTTGCTGAATAGACTCCAGAGACCTGCAAGTGACAAGTTGGGAGTCGCTGGAGTAATGAGCTTTTGGACTCGATGTCATTTGCTTGCTTTGGGCCGGTCATTGCCTCGTATTCGCTTGGTTATTGGACACGAGTAAAATCAAATTTGACAAAAAGCTCAAATCAGATTCCATTTCCTCATTCAAGTATTATTTTGGCCCCTCCTCCCTTTGGGTTGGATGCTCCGTCTACTATAGTGTCCAGGTTGGAGATGATGGGGGGAGGGTGAATGTCAACAAGCTCGTATGAACTCCACCAAGGCTTGGGCTTTGATTGCGCTTCTAGGCTCATAATTGAGGTCAAACTCTGACAAAATAACTACCCAATTCATCATTCGCGCAGTGAGATCTAGCTTGTGTACTATTTGTCTTACTAGCTCGTTGGTTCAGACTACCAGAGTGTGCTTGGAAGTATTGTCCTAGCCTTCTCGCTTACACCACTAGTGCGAAGGCCACCTTTTCTGGTTTGGAATCCTGAGCTCCGCCCAGTTAATGACTGACAAATAGACTGGAGTCTGAGATCTTCCAGACTCCTTCATTAAAGCACTAGCAATGATGTTTTCTGAACCTCCAGGTAGAGGATTAGTTGACTTTTGGGTCTAGCCTTGTCAAGATAGGCGGGGACCACAATATTTTCTTGAAATGAAGGAATGCCTCGCACTCTGGAGTCCATTTGAAATCCTTGTCCTTTTTCAGCAATGTGAATAATGGGCTGGCTTTCAAAGCCGATGCTGCTAAAACCTGGATAAAGAAGCTAATAAGCTTGTTAGCATTGGATTTCTTTCACAGAAGTAGGACTTCGCATTTCCAAGACTACCTTGCACTTATCCGGGTTATCTTCAATTCCTCTATGGGTGATCATAAATCCTAGGAACTTTCCTTCCTCAACTGCAAAGGTGTATTTGAAGAGGTTGAGTCTTATGTTGTATTGCTCAAGGGTATGGAAGACTTTTGCCAAGTCTCTAATGATTGTTGCGGGTCTTCCATCTTCATGAGCATGTCATCGATGTATACTTCCATTAAGTTCCTAATGTGCTTAATCTTTGTTCATGAGCCTTTACTAGGTAGTTCTAGCATTCTTAAGTCCAAATTGACAATAGTTTGCTATAGGAGTTATGAAAGCTGATTTTTCTTCGTCTTCTAGGTTCATTGGGATTTAGTTGTACCTAGAATACGCATCCATGAAGGATAGTAGTTGATACCCGAAGGCGTGTCGACCAAGCCATCAATGCTTTGTAGGGGATATGATCCTTAGGGTAGGCCTTATTCAGGTCCGTGTAATCTACGCACATCCTCAGCTTCCCATTCGCCTTGGCAACCATGATTATGTTTGCCAACCATGTCGAGTATGTGATTTCCCTGATAAACCTTGCCTTGGGCAAGCTGGAAGCCTGTCATCTATTGCTTTTGCCCTTTCCTTACTCATTCTTCTTTTACGCTGGGCTATAGGTCGGATGCCGCACAAACGGCCAACTTATGGCACATAACATTGGGGCTTATCCCAAGCATATCGGATGCCATCCACATGAACAAGTGAGAGTTCCGTTTTAGTAATGCCAACAATGCCGCTTCAAGTTTTCCTTTAAATTTTTGTTTATTCTGTGACTTTTCCTAGCATCTCCGATTTGAATCTCCTTTAGTTCTTCCTCCAACTCAAGATGATGTTTGATCGTTTCTGAATCTCATATCCCAGAGCTCGATCTTTTTTTATCGTGTTTGGTCATCTCTAGGTTCTTCTAAACCTGGAAAGTAACATCTTCGGGTTGTTAGTTGGTCAGCTCTTATCCTACCCACTTATCCATTATCCAGAATGAACTTCATAGTTAGGCATGTAGTGGAGCCAACTGCCCCCATCTTATTCAAAACTAGTCTTCTGATGATGGCATTGTACGTTGAGCCCTTATCTATTATGAGGAAATTAGCTTTTATCATCCTACTGGGGCTTTACTCCTATTGTTATGAATAGTGACAAGTATCCCATAGGGCGCACTCTATCACCAGTGAATGTAACTAGCTCTTAGGGATAAGCTTGAAGCTTGGACTTTGGGATCCTGAGTTTATCAAAAGTATCCCGAAAGAGTATGTTTGTCGCACTTCCTTGGTTTATCAAAACCCTTCGTCTTCATGTTGAACATCCTTAAGGAAATCACCATCGAGTTATCGTGGTCTGGGCCACACTCTTCATATCTTCTAGAGAAAGTTATTATTGGGATCCTTTCAGGTTGTTCCCTGGGAGTTAAGCTCATTATTTCCCTTAAGTGGCTTTTCCTTGCAAACTTCGTGGCTCCCCTTCGGCAAATCGCTGAATTACATTGATGACTTTCTCGGGTTTGTCTCTTCTCTTGGCTCTTTGTCAGGCTAGGGTTATTTTCCAACCTTCAACTAGGGATTCCTATTTTCGTTTTCATCCAAGTAGGTGGAGATCGTCCCCTTTTCACATTTTTCCCTGAGGCCACATAGTTCCGTAGTTTTCCTTCTGGATTAAAGTTTCCACTATGTCCTTCAAATCAAAACACTCTTTGTCCAATGTCCTCTGACATTATGGTAGGCGTAGAACTTGGACTTGTCAACATTCTTTTTTGGCTTTAGGACCCTTAGTTTGGGCAACATCTCTGTTGATTTCTTTGTATATGTTGGTGAGGGAGACGGCCAGAGGTGTATATTTAATGTACCTTGTGTAGATAGAAAAGCACATGAGAATAGGGGGTTGAATCATGCTTCGCACTTCTTGCCTTTTCTTTTCTAAAAAAGCTTAAAGAAAAACTATCAAGTATAGAACTTGAAGTGCGGCAAAAACAGCGTTAGAGATGTCAAAAAGTAGCTTTCTAAACTATAATAAAGATAATAAAAATGCTAATAAGTTTAAATTCAAGAAAACACAATATACAGGTACTATGCAGGAAATAAAAGACAGATAAGGGTGAAGAAGATACTACACAAGAGTTTTATACGGCTCGGCCAATCCTGCCTACATCCAGTTTTCCAACTGTTGAGTTCCACTAAAACCTTTCTTAACTTGAGAAAGTTAGATAGTCTTTAGTAGCATTCCCAAGCTCTTTCCAGTGACCAGGAGCTCACTTTATTGTCACAACCGAGTAGTCTTTAACCAGCTTCTCCAAGTTAAACTTGTGACCAGCAAGTACACTCTACTTGTCATAACCTGTGTAGTCTTTAACTAGCCTCTCCAAGCTAACACCATGAATAGCAAGCACACTCTACTGTCATGTTACAAGTACTCTTTGCTTAGCCTCTCCAAGCTAACTCACAATGATCACTACTAGATCGGGGTTACAAAGGTTTGTGTTTAGGTTTATCACTTAAACTAACCAACACTCAAATTTTAGTAACATGAACAATAACAAACCTGGAAAACTTGACTGACTTCTTTTTATGATTCTTCCTAGGAAGAACGTATGATCTATTAAGAACATAGAAAGAAGATTTTTACAAACAAGAAACTAATTATAAGAAGTAATGGACTTCACAGAAAAATGAAGAGAGATTTTTACAGCATTTCAACTTTTTGATTCAGGAAAAGTCTCTTTTCATTGATAGTACAACATCTCTATTTATATTGTTGTTAAAGTGACACGTGTTGATCTTCTTTTTATGTCTTGGAGATGCAATCTAGAATAGTAGCTTGGCGCTATCAAGTAGTTACAGAAGTCATTGTAAGATAGAGATTTCTGATGTCACCTTCAAAAACTACTTTTTCCTTTCTAAACAAGGTTTCTTAACTTTTCCTTCTAAAATCTGGGGTAGTTGACCATATTGGCAAAAGAGATATCATGTTAGTCTATGACTGGATTTGACATGAAATTTGAATTTCAAAATTCCCTCTATTTCTTGTTTCACTGTGAACGTGCTTTCTGAAGTGCAGGATTAGTTTCTTAAATTTTCTTCAATCTTTCAGTCTTCAATCAAAGCTTGTAGATGATGATATAATTGCGATCATGATGATTGAAGATTGTAGAACACACTTGCTTCAAGAGTTGAATTGAAATCTTCACTTGAGACGTTCTTTCTGAAGTCGTGTGTTATTTTCTAAAGATTCTGAACCATGGTTTCTTGTACTTGAGAAATTTCTTCAGGACGTTGAGCATATGGTCTTTCATTCCACGATATATTTTTCATTTTCATTAAGTCTCAATCTCTTCAAATGAGATTAAACATGTTTGCATATGTCATGTGAAAATATTTTCGCTTTTAAAATCGTGTTATGCTAATGTAACCACCGTTTTATGCTTCAAGAAACTCAAGGAAAACATTAATCCTTTTTCAAAATATTTTCTAAATTGGTTAAGTTATCACTCAAAACATTTTGTGCTAACACTTTCTGAAGGGTTCTAGAGCTAACAATCTCCCATTTTTTGATGATGACAAACCAATTTTTAGAAAATCTTTTGAAGATATTTTGAAAGAAATATAACAGGATATATTTCTTGATAAACAAATTTTCTTTCAAAGCAGCATATGATATGATTCTCATAAAGTCATTTTCTTAAGGCATGATATGTATGAAATTATAAGCACTTCAATACCTTAAGTGACTGAAATCAAGGTTTCTATTCATAAAGTTTTAAGTTTACTCAAAGTGCTTTTTGAGAGGTATCAGAGCATTTTAAGAGGTATCAGAAGTTAGAAAAAAAAATGAGCGTCTAAGCTTTCTAAATAAACACAGCTTGATTTTTAGTCATTTTGACTTCTTTGAAAATACATTAGTTTGAATAAAGCGAGTAATACTTGTGATATACAAACTTGACTTAGAATCTATACTCAACATATTTTTATCCAAACAAATTTCTGAAGGATGATGCAGTTTTTGTTCATAAAACCATGTAACATACAGACTTTGCACACAAAAGAAGTTTCTATGCTCATAGGATCTTGATCACAATTTTATCAGAGTATGTGAAAGAGGTTTCTGAAGCTTAGAAGGACTGATCACAATTGTATTAGAGCATGCTTTTCAGAGCTTGTGATATAATTCAAAAGCTTCATATTTGCGTAACAGAAAGCATAAAGATTGTGTAACATGGCGTACATATCAGTGCACAACAAAGATATATATATATATATATATATAAAATAGATAATATATGTGTGCCATATATCAAAGGAAATATCTTATCAGAGCAAATCATAGTATCAAAACAAATACTTGAATTTTAGTAGGTGTATAAAAAAATTAATTGTATCAGAACAATACTTAAAACAAAAACAAATATTAAAAAAAATATACAAATGCTGAAATAAAAAAAATCTCTAAGCTTCTCCCGCTCATGATGCTACGAGATTTCTGATCTCATTACTCTCCCTTTTGTCATCACAAAAAGAAGGTGTGCAGGAATCTATGAATCACCATCATCAGCCCTTCTCCTTAGTTCTTAGAGATTCTCCAACATCAATGCCTCAGTTCTGCTTGACAGAGTGTTCTGAAGAATTTGAAGTAGTAACTCTTCATGTCTTCGAAGTTAGGCGTCGTGCTCTATATGGAGGCTTCAACCCGATCGCACCTTGAGGCCATGTCCTTCTGATTTTGTAGAAGAAGCTGGACCTGATGAGAACTTGTTGAAGCTTCTGATGAAGGCTAGTGTGGTAGATGGATTGTTTTTGGTGTAGGTGGAGCAACCCTGGGTGTTAGCTTAGGTATATCTAAGGGTATGGTTTCCCTAGATTATGGTGATTCAACCATTATAACAAGGTGGTGGAGTAGATGGAATATCTACAGTGGTGGCAAGAGCATAAATAAGGTCAAGAGTAGAAGCGGGAGCAAGAGTAGAATTAAGAACCTGACTGAGGCAGAAGCAGGAGCTTCTTTAGCATAAGGAGCACTAGTTTCTAAGGTCTGATCCTTCCCTCTTCCACTGGAGTTATACATATGGAAGGAGGAGGTTGAGGCACTATCAGGAATAACAACATTTTCTAGTTTTTCGGCATCCTTAACTGGTTCTTCAATGATAGGCTCCATAGAGGGTTCTTTAATGATTGGCTTAGGTTTAAAGAGCTCATTGGGCTGGCCTTTTCACTATGATATAGACCTTCCTCTTCTTCAGATGATGATCCTTCTGCTTGTTTTTCTTCTTCTTCTTCTTCAGAAGAACCAGTCAAGTAACCTTATAACCAGCCTATTGATATCTTGCAACTTCTTTTAGAAGCATAGAGATCCTTGTCTCATGCTTGGGAACATTTTTTAGCTTGAGCTTAATCTTTTCTTCTAATAATTCCTATTGGTTTGTCAGGTGTAACACCCCATTTTTACTGTCGTTAGAAATTATCGAATTACCCTAGGTAATTTTTCATATAATTCGAGACCGAACAATCCTCAATAAAGAAATATAACACTAGAAGAAAGGTTAGGAGCAATTCGTGCGAGAGTTGCAAACCCCGATTTTCTACGTGTAAAATGACCAAAATGCCCTTGAGGTTATTTTACTCAGAAAATGAGGATTGTGGGCCCCACCCGTCCTCAAGGGGATGTTTTGATGATAATAAGGGATTGTTTGTGTTATGTGTATTAATAAAGGAGAAGAATCCTAATTTTGAGCTTGACGCGCAAAATGACCAAAATGCCCTGCGGCGTTTTAACTTGATTGCGTGCCGACTGAGCCGAACCTTACTAAAATGCTTTAAAACATGTTTTTAAGCTATGATTAACAATTAGTTAAGCTTGGGTGGTCTCGGGAAATTTTTAAGTAAAATTACCATTTTGTCCCTCTTTGTAGTTTCGAATTTTGAGATTTTTGATTCGTATAGCGAAACTAAGCAATATTAGGCTCAAATTCAAGGTTATTAGATTCTAATTATTAATATAGAGTCAAAATTATTTTTTTAGATTGATTAGAACTTAAAATTTGCTTAAAAACACCCAAATTGCTTACTAATTCACCTAAGCCCTTAATTGCAAATTCTCTAATTTGCAAAGATACCTACCTACACCTAAATAATACATGGAACACACAAATTTCTCTTCCATGGGCTGTAAATGGCTGAAATAATGGAGCCGTAATGCATCAGAATATTGCCAAATAATGCACTAAAACAAAATGCCAAAAATGTCACCATGAAACATAATTCCCTAAATTCATACAACTTGTCTTGAATCCATGTTTTCCTCCCTTTGTTCCCTTTGAAATTCTGCCAGCCTTCCTCCTCCCTTTGTCCATTTATGAGCCTCAAAATCTCTATAAATAGGCATGCTTGAAGGAGTGTTAGAGACCTTAGTTCATAACTTACACAATTCTAGTTTTTAGAAGCACCAAAAGCTTTCTTTCTTCCTCCTCTTGGCCAAAACTTCTTCTCCCATTTCTCAAAGAGATTTTCTTTCATTTCACTCAAGGAAACCAAGTTCTCTTCCTTTCCTTCAAATAAAATCAGGTAGGGTGTTGTTACTAAGTTCATTTATGCTATAAAAAGTTATGTTTCTAACTCAAAAATATTGAATCAATGAACCTTTCTATGGCTTTTTTTCAATTCAGTTCCTTCCTTCTTTCTTTTGGTCAATTCAGCCTTATGGCCTAGATTATGATGAGACCATGGTTTGATGATAAAGTTCTTGAGTGTTGGTTGCAAAGCCTTCACAAGTTAAATCTCTAAAACTTGAAGGTTTCATTAGTTTTTAAAGCTTTATAATTTCGGTTTTTCTTTCCTCATTTTTCTTTAATGGTTTTGGCCAAATGGCCTGAGAAGGAATGAAATGATGGCTTGATGATGAGGACCTTGAGTATGGGTTGTAAATCCATCACAAGTTAGGCCTCTAAAACTTGAAAATTCCACTTGCAAAACTTTAAAGAATGAGGTTTTTATGATGTAAAAATAAAGATCTTGAGTTTAGAACTTGAAAGATGTATTTTTCACTTCGTCTTGCTAAGATATATATATATTAGGTTGAAATTATTTGTCTCTAAAAGTCTTGGAGGAGCTCTAGTAAAAAAATAAAATGAACTTGCATCCATGTTTAAGTTTATGCCTTGCACATCATGTTTACTTTTAATGTCATCACTCAATTCTCAAGAATAAATAAATGAACTTGCATTTCTAATGTTTAAATTCCAAGATTGCATTTCATGTTTATGTTTCAAGTTGTCACTTAATCTCCAAAGATAATAAAGAGGATGCATCTCATATTTATTTTATGCTCTCACTTTATTTTATAATGGCTAAAGAATCAATGCATGGCATGTTTATTTTATGTCATTGCCTAAAGATCCTAGAGCTCAAAGACTTGCCCAAGTATCACAAGAAAAGTTAGAACCATGGTAATAAGAACTCTAAAGCTCATTTTCAATTTCCTTAAGATTATTGGAGTCAAAGAATTCATTCTTTAAGAAGTCTTGAGTTTGGAGCTTAATAAGATGTAATAAGAATTCTTTTCTCTCTTTACCGGTCTAGTGCGACTACCGCCGCTCCGGTTTCTTATTTTTCTTTTATTAAGATTCTTTCTCTCTCACTAGTCCAATGCGGACTACCGCTCCAACCTCTATTTATTTGAAGTACTTGCTTCATATTTAAATTTCAAGTCTTGCATATCATGTTTATATTTCCAAGTTATCACCTTATAAAGACAAGATTAAAATGAGGTTGTATAGCATGTTTATGATTCTAGTTATCATCTAAATCTCTAAAGCTCAAGACTTGCTCCTTTTATCTTAAATGAAAATTTTAATCATGAAGATTCTTTCAATGTATAAATCGGCCTCATGATTAAGGTAGGCCTAAAGTGATTTTAAATAAGCTACTGATTTAGTTCTAAAATTTCTTTCAAGAGTAACAAAAAGAATTATTTTTAAAAGAGTTTTAAGGCTTTGCAAAGATTTTACAGGATACTAGTATCTTACTTCTACTTAAAAATGTGATTTTAAGCAATTATGTGAGATTCATGATTCAGCCACTGATCTAGTTTAGTACTACTGTATGATGATAGTTTAATATGTTTGAAGTTGTGATAATTATGGTTTATTGCTAAAGGAATGATTCTATGCATGTTAGAAATAAAACTAGTTTCCTAGAAAATCGTAAAGCAAGATTTCTAGGACTCTAAGAATGAAATTTATACATTCCGTCCAGAACCCTTAAAAGCTATAAGAATCAGATTTTATTATGTCTAGATAAGTGAAAATGATTCATAATTGGTTTAGTAATTAATTTTAACATCATAGGGAAAGCCGGAACAAGAAAGGGTTAAAGATGCAACTTCTAGCACACCATAAAGCCTTAAATATAACCTACCGCCTATGCTGTCCCATGTGGTTTAATAATGTACTTGAAGGTTATAATTAAGGGTAATAATGATAATGAATCCCTTAGATGCATAAGAAAGTAAGATAATGATTGAGGTTACCTGATTCTAAAGTTGCGTTGTTTAAGGGAGCTTTTCCTGAGGATTTATGATGATGCCTCTTTGATGTTTGAAATGATAAGTCTATGTAGTGATTTGATGCTTATTAAGTATTTGATTTCATTGAATGACTTCATGGTTTGCATGTTATAGTTGCTGTTGCAAACAATGAGAATGTTTATACATCCTGAGGAATATGAATTGGGAGTTGTATTATGATATAACATGCAAAGACTTAATGGTGACTCAAAATATATGAGGAAATGACCCTTTGGACCCATCAGACTATAGGTGGTGAAAAGGTGATCCTGAAAATGATCTTTGGACCCGTCAAACTATAGGCGGTGAAATGATTCTTGCCCCTAGTCCGTTCTCTCAAAAGGGTAGAGACAATTTTTACTTATCAAAAGGGATAAGTATGTGCTGGTGACGACTAGCAAGGTATGAGCTCATAATCTAGATTACTCCAAAAAGGTGAAGTATAGGGTGGCCCAGGAAAATGATGATGAAAGTAACTTTAAGTCACCTAAGGGACTAAGTAACGTATTATGTGATTCTGATGTTCTTCTATGCATAGTATTTATGAGATGATGATGAGAAATATGATGTTCTTCTATGCATAGTATTTATGAGATGATAATGCATAGTATTTATGAAATGATGATGATGATGATGAGAAATATGATGTTCTTCTATGCATAGTATTTATGATATGATGATGAGGAATATGATGTGGTCTTATGCATAGCTATGCTATTGTGATATGCTATGAGATATATGATAGGAAAAGTTCATTATAAATATGACATGCCAAGTTTATGATACATTACAAGACGCATGATTAAAACTAATGGACTCGATAAAGTATATTTCCGAACTCAATAAATGAATCTTAGCATGCTCACTATTTCATAATAACCCCGAGGTTCCTGAGAACGATGATGATGACACGATGCATATGAGGTGAGTACACGAGATTCTTTTATGAGTTTCTCACTCCCTCTTTCTTTCTTTCTTTCCATCTCGTCTTCAGAAAGTAAAGGTGATGTTCGTGATTCCCGTTGATGTTCTCACCTGGTAGATACACTTGAGCTTGTGAACCAACTTATCATCCTTGAAGAAACGTATAGCTAAACCTTGCACGTGAGCTCAAATATCTATCCCTTTCTTTGGGTATTATTATTATTAGGTACCTTTAATGGATGTTTTTCCATTCATATTCTATTTATGTTTTGTTTGATTGACTACACCTAGCCTAACTCTCTTGGTGGACAAAATATCTATATGTTATGCAATTATGGATGTCATACGATGGAGCCAATATGATGTGTTTTTCATGATATGCCCGTTGGTTTTCCGCTTTATATCGATTATCGTTTACGCTATGCGAGACTCACGTTTTCAATCATGTTTTAAAAAATGGCTCTAATTTCATTAAGTATTTTCAAAGTATGGTTAAATAACTGAAGCAAAAGTAAAGTCTAGTAATTAATCATATGACCTAGGCGTATTGGGTTAATTATTAGGATGTTACATAACATCTTCTGACCCTTTTTGCAACTCATTATCAGAATAGAAGAGTCATCATTTGTTTCGGAGAAAGGTGGTGGCATCTGTGATTCTCTTCTCTGCATTCCTCTTGCTTCATTTTTGTTCGTTTTCTCTCTAGAAGAACTTTAGATTCTCCTTCTTTGAGTTCTCAGGCTCACTCTCGATGAGAATTAGCTTCCTCTTTCCTTTTGCTCTTGTTTTCTTAGACTTGGTTTTCTTGGAAGATTGTTTGGCTTGCTCACCTTTTGTTCTAAGATTCCGCCTTGTTGCCTCAAACTCAACAGGAGTAAGTCTTCTCTTAGAGGTCCTAAAAGAGGTAGGTGAGTATACGGTACCTTCTATGAATTCAAACCATTCTTCCAAAGGAGGAAAGTGCATGTGCTGGAACAATCTCAAGCAACATGCCATACGGACACTGCTGTTCTCCTTTTATCTTTGTTGATTGCGTTGAGCATATGATCCAAGATAAGCTATGGCAAATCCACCTTTTTCTTTGTTATCAGGCAGTATAGGAGCATGCAATCCATGCCTACCAGCATATCTATGCTTCCCAGTCGAGGTAGGATGGTGAACTGGACCAGTGTACACTTTTATTTGTCTTGCACTAAGCATAGTAATAGTGATTTCACTAGTTTTGTGAATAATGGAGTCAATTAGGTACCTTGATACATCTTCATTAATTCCCAAGGAATGAGCCTAGTAGGGTGGGGAAGAGCATATGAGGCCTTCATAAGGTGCCTTGATAACTTTTGATAATTCGGAAGGACGACTTTTATGGTAACGTCTCAAATTAACGTCTTCAGCGATGAGTTTGGACTACCCTTCAATTGCGAATAAAAAGACGTTACCAACCCTGGAAAAATTCTGTCATTGATTTCCAGGTATCTTCCCATCCTTGAAAGGAGAAGACTTCGTTAAGAACATATACACTTTCACGAAGTTCTTTCCTTAGCGTCTTCCCGTGGCAATTTTCCTTAAGGAGAAATTCTTTACATATAGATCATGTAGCTGGATCATCATATGTGTAGAAAGGTCCCCTCTTAGGAATGGAGCGATCAAGTTCTCTACCTTTGGCCATTGTAAGGTTGTATAAGTAAGGGATGAACGAAAAGGTTGAGGGTTTGAAAGTAAGACGTTATAGAATATTTGAGTAATAGGAGAATTCAAAATGGTTTTGATTTTCAGTGTGAGGTTGAAGATGGGGAAGTAAAGTGTGGCATGTAAGGAGTGAAAGGCTATTTAAGTGATGGGACATAATGACTGAAGGTGAGGCAACGTAGGAGAGAGAAACTCAAAAAGAGTGGGAATTATCCTGATTTTTCATTTTTCAGAAAGAGTGGTTCTGAAGCATGAAATCACTTTGAACCTCTACTCACTTTTACCCATCGATATAGCACTTCTTTTCACACCATATACAACTTTTGTTTCTGAACCTCGTGAGAAGATATACCTAACACAGTTGTCACCAACCTCCTCAAATTAGAAATTAATTTATGCTAAGTTGTACTAAGAAAATTTAGTAAAAGGGCACAACCTAGGTCGTTCTCAAGGAGGCTTTATCACTTAGTTGGGAAAAGTGGGGGTTTTGAAGAATGAAAATTAAGTAATTTAAATTAAAAGATAATAGCAACAAGATAATAGCAACAAAGAATAAGGCACTAGTGCAAGGTATTCCTAGGATTGGAATTAATTATCATTGATGAAAATTTTAAATCCATTAGTGGCTAATTACTAGCAATTCTACTAGCCCAAGATTAATAGTCCTGGATAAGTATCTAAAAATTCTTTTAATAGAATTTAAGTGTGATTGCTTTAGGTTAGATTGGAATCTAGCACAAATCCCCACACTTAACTGAATGTCTAGTCTACTTGGTAAGATACAGAAGTGAACCAATCATTCCTCTATAGCTACTTTCTGATATCTTTTTCACCATTCTCGTTAGCATCAATGACTTGAGATGGATGCATGGGGGTACTCATGGGTTTAGCTTGATCCATTTAAACTCTTTCAAAAAGCTCTTTTGTATACCTTTTTTAATGGATCAAGGTTCCTCCCTTTTGTTGTTTTATTAGAAGACCGAGGAAAAACTTGAATTCACCCATCATGCTCATCTTATTCACTCTTCATTAATTTTAAAAACTTTTCATAGAGAGAATGACCAGTGGTGCCAAATATAATGTCATCAACATATATTTGGATTATCAGAAAGTGATTATCTTGCACAAGAGTACAAAAGGTAGTGTCAATACCAAGCTCGAGGAGCTTGTTTCAGACCATAAAGTGCCTTTGTTAGCTTGAAGACATGGTTAGGGAGGTTTTCGCTCTCAAAACCAGGAGATTGCTTCTAATATACTTCCTCATAGAGGAATCCATTTAGGAACGTAGACTAGACATCCATCTGGTAAAGAGTGAATCCCTTGTTGGCCGCAAAAGCAAGAAGTAGCATTCTTATGGCTTTAAGCCTAGCTCCTGGTGCAAAGGTTTCATCATAATCAATTCCTTCTTGTTGATTATAACCTTGTGCAACCAATCTTGCTTTGTTCCAATCTTTCCAGCTTCATTAACTTGTTTCTGAACACCTATTTTGTTCTAATGATGGTCTTTCCCTGGGTTTCTCAACTAATGTACAGGCTTTGCTTCTCTCAAACTAGTCAAGTTCCTCTTGCATAGCATCCACCCAACTTTGATCATTCAAAGCTTCTTCAATGCATTCAGGCTCAATGGTGGAGATGAAGGCACAGTTTGACATATTTCTAAGGGAGGATCTTGTTCTCACACCCTTAAAAATGTCTCCAAGAACTTTATTCTAGATACCTGCTTTTAGATCATAAACTCCCTTGTAGTTTCTCTGACCTTGAAGTTTTTCAGCATCTCTTTCATCTTCAAGTTGCTCTTCTTCATTGTCAGAAATGTCACTTTCTGATGGCTTTGGAGTTTTGAGCAAGCTTTCAGATGTATCCTTGTTCTAGAGCTTACTCTTGAAAGGTTGCACTTTTATCTTGTTTTCTGAAGGTTCCTTGAGATTCGACTTTTCAAGGTTCGCTTCCAACTCTTCAAGATCATCAGCAAAATCCTTCTTGCGCACCTTGAACTTGATGTAGATGGTCTTTTCAATGCATAGCGTTCTCTTGTTATATACCCTATAAGCTTTGGAGATCGAGGAGTATCCTAAGAAAATCCCATCATCAAATTTAGTATTGAACTTTGCAAGTTTTTCCTTGGTGTTAAGAATAAACTAAGATGAGCCAGATATATGGAAATAAGATATATTGGCCTTAGAAAGATTCTATTTTGGATATAACAATTTTGTTTTCCCTTATTTATTATACTTCTAATGCTCAAGACGTGTCTTTCACTATCTTAAAGGGAATTTTTTAACAAAGACACATGCATATACATATACATTTGGGTCGTGCACATAAAAGGAGTTGTATCTTGTGTTTAAAGTGTTTAAGGGAACTTTTGGAAAAGTTAGAAACTAATGAGGGGTGAAAATGTAATTTTTGAACATGAAGGACCCGATGGATGTGATTTTGGTTTAACTACTATTTTAAGGTCTAAAATATATTTTTCTAAGTGTAAAAATGATTTCTTGTACTTAAAGTGTCTTAGGATCATTTTTGAGAAAGTAGTAACTAGAAGAAGTAAAAGTGTAAATTTCAACTCATATCGCATTTTTTGTTTTTTCTATTGGACCTTACTATGTGGATATTGTTTGCCACTGTTTTATATGTTTTAAATGTTAAGAATTGTTGTAAAAGTGTTAAGTTTGGATAGTTTTGCAAAATATGAAAAATTACACTTTGAACTTTCAATATATATATAATTTCAATTAAGTGCACATGATCAAAATCTAAAATGGTTTTGTATGTGTCCATGTGTTCAAAATGTCATTTACAATGGTAAAAAGAATGTTTAGAAGTGTTGATACTCATTTAGTGTCAAAAAGTGAAATTTAAAGTGAAATTTTGCACTTTAACCCCGAAAGTTCAAAAAATTCGACCAAGGGCCCAAAATTATTTATATGATGTTTAAAAATGATATCTAAGAGGTATTGGGTCTTTTAAAAGTGTAAAATAATTTTGGGAGTAGTTAGTTTTGAGAAAAACGTTAAAATAAGAAATTTACACGACTCACATACTTATAGAAATTTCAGTTTGACCCTTCTTGGGGCTATATTATAAATATTGGCAACTTGATGATATCAATATGATTGGCACACTGAGGATTATGCTTGTCTGAATTGCTTGGAATTTGGAATGACTTGAGAGGATTATGTGAAATGTGAACCGGTGACAATGCATGCTTAAATCATGAATTATGTGTTTATGATTAGCATATATATCTTATTAAGCATAATATGTACATTAGCTGAGTTTGATCCCTTGATTCTGGCAAATGGGTAGGAGTGTCTCTTCTTTCAATGAGATGTTGATGATAGAATGCTTATGGATATATGCAAGTATGAGATACATACTTAGGTGATCAATGAACTAATGTACATTAGCTAGTTTAATCCTTGATTCTGGCAAATGGGTAGGAGCATGTTTGTATTTCAATGAGATGTTGATGATAGAATGCTTATGGATATATGCAAGTATGAGATACATACTTAGGTGATCAATGAACTAATGACTATGGCATGTTGAGATTATATATGAATGATTGAGAAGCAAATTTAGGAAACCCTTCAAGGATGCTATCGAATTTCTTCCAAATTTGTGGACTTTGAGAAATTATAAAGTTTGTGAGCATGAAAATATTAAGCTTAAGCAAAGATAATGATTGTGATTATATGCTCATGTTTGCATATCTAAATGACATGCTAATACTAAAGGTGACATAAGACACATGAAGATGATCCTTTGGACTCCAAAGAATACTAGTTATGGGAGGTGATCCAATGAGGTAATCCTTTAGACTCAGAAGATATTAGTTATGAAACATGATTGAAGCCCCTTATCCCACTTAGAGTCAGGAAATACCTTATGAAGGAATAAGTGTAAGCTATGAAAACTAGCTAGGTATAAGTTCATAGCCTTAGAATTGTCAAAAGGAATAGAGTATTAGGGTAGCCTTTATGAAATATTTTAAAACTTAAGTCAACTAAAAAAGTAAAAAGGAAAGTTATATGCCAAAGATGTTTACATTCCTCATGCCTTGATACTATGTTACTCATTTGTATGTTGCATAAGGTATACCTAAATTCATGTTATTGTATGATGCATTCATGATATCAAGATTTATGCTAAAAGACATGAATTGAAACTTAATAAATGAATTTGATTATGCCACTGTTTTTATAATAAAAACCAAGGTTCTTGGGGACATTGATGATAACATATGTTTAAAGACGAAAGTCATATTGAGATTCTTAGAATTTCTCATTCCCTCTTCCTTTCTTTCCAACTCCTCTTTAGAGGCCGATGACAACTTTTGTCCTATACATTGATGTGCCTTTGTGGGAGTTACCAAAAGATTAAGATTGTCAGTAGGGCTTCTGAGAGAGTTGATTGTCATGAATGGCCTTCCTTGAGCGTTAAGTTGGAAGATTCTAAGAAAATTCTGGAAGACGTAGAAGAATGTATAATATTGTGAAACAATGTAAAACCATGTAGAATCATGTATGACTATCAACATGTAAAGGCATATAGAGATATAAAGAAAGTTCCAGAAACATGTAGATATATGTGGAATATAGGAAGATTCTAGATACACAATCTAACGTCCATTAAAATGAATCTCCGTAGAGGTGGAAGCTATATATATGGGTGGGTCATTATTGACCAAACCATCCAAGTCATTTGTAAGTTTTCCTTATGTAATGCAAATATTTTATCATAAGTTTCTTATGCTTATGCTCTTACTTTTGTTAATAGTCATTTTTAAGTTAGGTTAACTTGATGCTTAACACAAAAGCTCAAAGTCCAAGTCCTGACACTGCATTCATTGGAGTATGTCAAAGACCACGACAAAAGGTCATTAAATGGTGACACATGACGGCTTATTTGACTTCTTATCTATATATCTACATATCTATATATATTTATAATATAAATAGAAATATGGATAAGATTTAATTTTAATATTCTATGTAAAAAAATTTTACATAGTCATCCAATCATGAATGCCACATCAATAAATATAGCTAACTTTTACCTCCATTATTTGAAAAGACGTGAAAAGGAAAACTCTTTTATATTTTTGCATCAAAATTAAATCATGTAGATAAGCTCCAACCGCACTTTCGCTATCATATCCAAATTAAACAAGAAGAAATCAATCATCCAAAAAACACAAGATCCTGGAAACCCATAGCCCCACCACTTTATGTCATTCTATCCATGAGTTTTCTTAAGATGTTATTCCCCTAATAGAATCTATTGATCATCATATCCCTCCTATTCCTTACAAACAGATCGTGCAATATAAAGCAAAACGGAAATTGTGAATAACTTTTGCAGTTGCTCTTATTAGAATATCTTGTTATCCTTAGGGTATGTTTGAGTATACATTTTGAAGGGGAAAGGGAGGTAATTTATAGTGTAAAATTATATTACAGTCCTTCCTCCCTATATTACAAGTCCTCCCTCTCTTCCCTTTTCCTCCAAAAACAATCCTTCTTCCCAAACCCAAACTCAATCATACAGTAACTTCTTCCACACATGGATTCTCTTCCAGTCCACACCTTGTCCTGTAAGGGGAACTTTCACATTTTTGGTAACCCCAAATATTTCTTGGCAAAAGCCACTGTATAGATTTATTTTTATAGAAAAGAAATTGTATTCGAAGAGGAGGTAAAACTCAGATGAGGATAAGGCATTATCACAAAGATACATAAAATAACGAAGCTAAATCTTGAGGATAAACTATGCAACAATTATCAGGGAGACATGTGGACTATATTACTCTCTATGGATATTTTGCAAAGGCGAACACTTTCATACCCACCTGACACAGACATTTGGAACAAATTACACTGTAGACTTCTCAAAATTAACTAAGATGCTAGCCATATGCCTAACCACACATCTAACCAAAGATACTGAAATTTACTGACATTAAATTGTCAAAATTAACAGGCAAACACACGAGACTGACATTCAAATTCAAGGCTGCTGACCAAGAAGAGATGGTCTGTAAAAGACATGGCTTTGGGCAATCTCAATACGTTCGATCATTCATGGTCTCATCTCTTAATGCTTGAAGAATGGCCTGTGTTGGATGTTCCCTGAAGATAAAGGTAAGCCAAGCCATAAAAAAAGTTAGTTTCACCAATCACAAGTGAATTCAGCTTTTCCTTTCTCTTTTATTCCTTCCATCCAGAGACAGAATACAATGGGTTAGAAAATCTGTTACCGCATTATCAGTATTCTATATAACATCTTCAAGATGGGGCAAAGCTCCACTGGGGCAACATGCTTGTTTTCTTCTGGATTTAAGACATTTAAGCTGGACTCACTAAGTAGCTCATAAAATGCCTTAACTGCAGATACACCTACAACAATCAAAGAAAAATAAACATCAATAACAAGCACAATTGTAAAGCCTTGAAACAATTTTACTATCCTTAATTCTTTCCAATCAGATAGCTAGATGCATTTATTTATCCTTGGGCTAGAGGTAGTGTGAAATTTGAATGACCAAAATCTATACCTGAATCATCCCCTTGCCCTTGATACTGTCACCCATTTCGAGGCTTAATTCCCCTTTGGCTAACTTCTGTCCATACCATGCATTACGACCTTTCAACAAGGTTACGTAAGTATCTGCCAACAGTGGCCCTGCAAGTTTCTCTGGTTCTTCTGCCAGTAGATGAGTGATAAAAATCATCTCCGAAGTACAGTGAGCAAAGTATACTGATTTGCTTGTGGCACTCTCATTAGTTAAAGAAGCTACCATCCCTGTTCAATTGAAATTCACAAATACAATTGACAATATTTGAAAATAATAAGAGAGCATTTTCCTGTGAAGTCGTAGTAAAGGAATCCAAATTCCAAAATATCAGAACACCACCATCAAAACATCCAGACAGAACATTGACAATATTTGAAAATATTAAGAGAGCATTTTCCTGTGAAGTCGTAGTAAAGGAATCCAAATTCCAAAACATCAGAACAACACCATGAAAACATCCAGACAACATTTTCAAATGTGAAAGCAACTCACATTAAGGCTATGTAATCTGATGCAAGATTATATTTGAAAATTGAAATCTTATTCACAATGTGGTAATATCCGATAAAGTGCAGATTGGTATCAGAAATAATAAGTTAGGTTAGTTAAACAAAATCATACCTTCTTTGCTGTAATACCTCAGGACTAGATGCCCTAATGAAGGTCAATTCTAGGCTAAGAAGGGGTTGGATAGGACCTAGGAGAGGTTTCGGGACATTTGGGTCAGGACATGCACGGTGTAGTGCACCGATGAGCGCTAGGGTCAACAAGTGCACAATAGCACAATATTGCACAATACCGCACAACCTCTGCAAGTGCATGCAACAGTGCGGCCTCTTTGCGCGGTTGGCTTGTAACGCAGTGCCGTTGGCCTGTGGCGCAGCGCCGTTTCCCATCTTTAGCACAGAACGCACCTTCTTGCACTGTGGTGCATGACACGCATCAACACCCCGTCTGGAATGCATTTTAATGCAATGTTAAGCCCCCAGGATATATATAACACATCCCGACACCCCAAAACGCCTTGCTCTGAAACCGAAACTGCCCCAAGCTCTTTCTCGATCAAGAGAACGCGTTTCTTGCCAACCCTTCTTCCCTTTCTCTCTCAGTAAGGTTTCCCTCTCCATTCATGGAAGGTTTATGGGTATGGTTGTTGTTGGCCAGTCATGATATGTCTTTCCTTCCCTCTCCATTCCACATCATATCTAATTCTCTTGTTCTTGGTTTATACCAGTTGGGAACGCTATTCCAGTTCCTTAGGATCAATTAGGCAATGACAGCACACTCCTAGCCACGAACTATGAGTGAGTAGTTGCCCATAGATATAGTTTAACTATTATTCTTATTTTCTAAATTATTAAAATATGATATTATGATTTTACCAATTCAAGAATGCCACAACTATATGTCGGTTTATTTTAAAATCATGAAAAATCATTGTTTTGAAAATTCTCATGGGACATTGATTGCCATATGCTTATCTGTTCTAGCCTGTTTATGTTACATGAATTATTTGACTTGTAATTCGCATACTATTGCCAGATGACAAGATTAGAATTATGTATGCGTTTATAGAAATGTAAACCATGTAAATTATGTGTGTTGGAAGTATTTTGGAATAAAGTTGTGACTTGTGAGTTAATGACAGTATAATCATCTAACATTTGTATCCAAGTTTCCCGCCGAAGGGCAATCGCCACTTTACACCCACCATGGGATTACTATGAGCCTCAAGGGTTTATCATAGACTGCTGCCCAAGGGACCAAATCTCACATCATGATCCATGTTTTCTCTAGTTAGGATTCCCTTATTCCTTTATGTTCATGATTTTATTTATTATTTTAGCCAACATGATTTATTGAGTTGCTGAAGTCAAAATGCATGTATATTATATGTATATTATTATTTATATTTATGCTTGTTACACATTTGAGTAGTATTTTGTTGTTTGTCTCATGTGAGTTATGAGTGATTACTTGATCTCTGAATTCAATGATTCACCCTCTTTTCAGATCCCCCAGCTGACGAGAACGCTGCATCTCATCCCCAGTAGCTTCTAGTATTGACATCTGTGGTTCACTTTATAGTGAGGCTATAGTTATCAGTTTATTTATTTTAATAATATAGAATGCTTCATTGATGTGCAAGTAGGATCATAGACACGCATATATGCATGATTATATTGTATCATGTAATTGAATTGTTATTTTCATAGATCGAGGATTTTGTAATTCATTTGCAAGTCAATTTACGATCAGTTTATTCAAGAATTTATGAATTAAGTATTTCTTTAGTTTCAGTTTTATTTTATTTATTTTAATTCTTTAGAAAATTATCTAAATTTATGAAAATAATAATTTTGCATGCCATGTCAGCACGTTACGCTTAGTAGGTTCACATGGGGGGCAATACCCCTAATGTGCCAGTCACGATAGATTTGGGTGGTGACAATGTCATTGAACAAAATCGATGGAAATCTTTCAACAGGAACTGAGAATTTGTTTGCTAATTCTAGTCAGTTTAGTATAAGGATTATGAAGCTCCTTTATTAAGTAGTATTGAAATTAACTTGTAACAAACCAAGAAAGAGATCTTGTGCAGGAGTTCATGATCGACATCAACAAAACCATGACCAAGAATAAGGAAAAGAGATGGATAATTCCTTTAAATTGTTGGCTAATAAATCATCCCTGTTTTCTAAGAGTTCCCAAATGATATTTTGCAAAAGAAAAAAAATAATAAACTAGACTCTTCAGTGAGAAGATAAGATCATAAGAAAGTAGCCTGACAAGTGAAGATCCTTCAAACCAGCAAGTCCTTGCCATTGCATGTTATAAACAATTCATTCTCAATCTCAAACAGCTCCCACATGATATTCATTTGCAATCTCAAACAGCTTGAAAATGATATTTGGCAAAAGATATACAATAAACTAGACTCTCCAATGAAGAAATAATAAACATTAAGAATGTGAAGGAACCAGGCAAGTTGAAGTCCAGTGAAGTGTAAACCAATAAGTTGTCACTAAGCCACTAACAGTAGGCTGTAAGTCCTTTATGCCTAATCTCTGAAGCCTTACAAATGATATTTGGCAAAACAAAATACAATAAACCTCTTATCTAATGTGAAAGATGTCTTAATATAAATTGTGTTAAAAAAAAAAAACACTTAAAGATTTACCATCCATTAATTACCCACAATTTACTAGAGTAAAGGAAAATAAAATGTGTAGTAAGGGAATGAAGGACAAAGGGCAGAAGAGGAAATTGGGTATTAACAACCTTGACTATGTGGCAAGAAGGGCAGGAAGGAAGGGGAAAATAGCATCAAAGATAAAAGGGAAGCAGAGGTATGGGAGGAAGGAATCCAGAAATTAAGGTTTAGGGGCACTTTGGGCACATATTTTGGAAGACTCTCAAAGATCTGTCTCCCTTTGTTTTCTAGTTCTCTGTTTAAACAAGAGGTATTTTCACTGTTGCAAGGAGCTAGTCTCCCTTATTTCTCATCAGGAGAAATCAGTTCCTAACATTTCTGCCATTGTGCTAATGCACATCCTTTTCTTGCTGGGAGAGCAAACGTTCTTTACCATATCTTTTAGTTTTTGCCCCACACAGATAAATAAAAATCCCAGCAAAGCAGACACAACAAGCTATATATATATATATGTGCAAAGATCTAAAGAAGACATTATCTTCTCTTCTCTCTCTCTCTTGATAACCAGAATACCAACTATATATACCTTGGTTAAAATAGCATGAACCTATCAGCTCCTATTAAGCTGCTTCTGTAGAATGTCAGTATGTAACAATGTATAACTAAAATAAAATTTACCTGCTCCAATAGCATATACATTCTTTAACCCACCCATGACTTCATGGGTAACAAGGTCACCATTATCCCACACTATGAAGTGGGGCTGCCTCAGAAACTTTGCCAATGGTTTTCTCCATTTTTCTGCCCCACATATCCGAGCATTTGCATATTCCTTGTTGTAAATTTCCGAGGCAATGTTTGGTCCTCCAAGATAAAGGATGTTATCCATGGGAACTCCAGCTGCAAAGCATGACTTCAGACAATGATGGGAGTGTAACAAAGAAAAGGATGTCACAACATTATGAAAATGAAAACACCACAGAGAACATCAAGATTTTGATATTCATAAATGAAGAATGAATTAAGATAAAGCACATTAAGATTTTGATATTCATAAATAAATAAAAAAATCCATTTTCAACCTTCACATTCTTTAGGGGAAAATTTACTGACTGTGAAGTTCAATTACATAAGTTTACATTAAGTACCCAAAAAAAGGTGTTACAATAAATAGAAACTACTCATACATCTAACATCAACTATGGGCATAGTTGTTTGTGCTTATTTTGTAAGTGTTTTTTTTTTAAATCAAAATCACTTCTTACATTTCTGTAGACCATTTGGATGGTATTATTAAAAAATCAACAACAACAACTAAATCTTGTTCCACTAGATGGGGTTGGCAAAGTATTCTTAAAAAATCAGAATAAGAAAATAATCAGTTTTGAGAAGCAGGTAGGTGTTACTTCTAATAAAGGTACAACAACAACAACAACAACAACAAAGCCTTGTGCTATTAGATAGATAGGATCAGCTACATGGATCAAACAACATCAGTGTTTTAATCTATATCATACTTATGTTTAAACTGTTAACATTTAAATCACTTTTGATTGTTTCCATCATAGTTTTCCTAGTTCTTCCTCTATCTCTAATTACAGGACTACACTTATCTAATCCACTCTCCTAACTAGAGCCTCTACAGGTCTTTAACATACATGTCTAGGAGAGATTCTAATAAAGGTACTTTAATAAAAAAAATCAACTTTGATTATTGTCCTAAAAATAATTTTTTAAAAGTATATCCAAACACTAATTAGTCCTTATATAGATGGGTAGAAGAACAGAAACTCTTTTGAAAAAAACCATTAGCAAACAAAATCTTAATATTTGAAAGCAACAACTACATCTAAAAGGCAACAGGGCAATTAAAGATCAACCGATCCACATTCTTTAGTTTGTCCAGTATGCTAAACCAACTACAAAAATAACATGATGTTAAGGTAGAGCAGGCAGTAGCTTTATGTAACCCTTATCATGCAGAGATTACTATATTGAGCTAGTCAACACAATAGTGTACCAAATTCTATCCCCCAAATGTTCTCGTTGCTATCATGACATTCACAAATGGCATAGTTATTCTAATTTAGAAATTGATTTCATATTTCGTTCATCTGAATATAAAAATAAAAATCTCATAAAATTATAGGACCACATTTAGATTCTTAAGCAAAGCCATACAAGATGCATGTTCTAAGAACATAAAACATATTTTATACAGTTGGATTACTGAAATGAAACCAAATACTTTTAATGGCTTTTCTATACATATGGTTTCTGATAAGACCCAATGGTGTTGTTCGATCCAGGTTGCCAACCCACCTAATTGGAAAAAACTTAGTTATTGTTGTTGTATACATATGAAAATGCAATTTCACGGCACTAACGGGCAACACCCATGCATGCTATGGCATTAACTGCTTCAAGTGAGGGTGACAGCACACAATTCAGAATGCTACATCAGGATCTAAAATCATAAAATTCAACAATTCTAAAAAGTGTCTCTTGCAAAAGGTTGGCTCTTGTACCCAACTATGCTACGTGATAGAGACCACACAGAAGAAGAAACAGAAAATGGAAGAAGAAACTGATATTTCACTGAAGAGAAAATTGAGAAAAGCCTTTGAGCACTATAGCATATTAGACTCTCCAAAAAGCCTAAACAAAATCAGCCTGACCAACTTTCCCTATCTCCTTCCCTTATATACTACCCACATCAGGATATGCACATGCTGTTACAGCCCTCAGCCCACAACAAGAATTCTGTCACAACTTACAATCCTCACACAGCACACACATAGAGCTCACACCTCTAACACTCTTTCTCTCACTCATACTTCAGTAATCACAATTAGGACCCATTGTGCTTGGCCCAATTCCCTTGGTTCCTAACAATACTTCCCCCTTAAAGAATCACCTTGTGACCTTGTCTTCAAGGTGATGCTTTGGAGAGCAAAGGCTTCCTCCTGGGTCCCAAATCTTGCATATGGAGGAGGAGAGTATGCTTGCAAAGTAATCATGTCCTCCAGGGTCCCAATGATCTAGTCCAGGTCCAGCCCCCATAACTTCATGGATTCCAGAAGTCTTCCACAATGAAACAGGAAATATATGGCGGACTAAAGATATTTTCTGCAGATGCACTACTTCTAGGATGCCAGTTCTGCAAGGATTCAGATCCACAATAGCTGATAAGATGAGATCATTCTCTAGTAATGACAAGGCAGCAAGGTCTTCGCTCGTTGGAACTTTCTCCATTTCGTGTAAAAGACATGCAATGGATACATAACGGAGACTATCAACAACCAAACCTTCAATAAGTACTTTGAAAAAATACATCTTCTTGGCTTCCCTTTTTGTCAACTGAGCAATTGCATCAATATATTTTATATTGAAGCCTAGGACTATCTCAGCAGATTCTTTCCAATGTATATGAATTTCAGAGCACAACATTTGTGTTTCAGCCTTGCATTGTTCTTTATCATCATCATTACCAGTTGCCAGTAAATAAATTCTGACATTAGTGTTTTGTGCCACACCATCAATAAGCAGACAATAGAACATATGAAAGAGCTCTGACTTCTTGTGAGGGGGTCAATCTCCTTCCTGCCAAAGTAAGCCTCAACCTCGATCATCTTATTCAAACTAAAGAATTCAAGCCCATACTTAGGTAAATCTATGGCAACTCTATCACTAGTAATTGGAGACTGGGTGATAGGTCCATTAACCCAAAAACCTGGCCAACCCTAGCATACTAGCTGCCAAATAACCGTGTGGTCCCTCCACCACCACTAATTCCAACCCTTGATACCGCCATAATTGAATGGGTTTTGCTTCACACTAGGCTCTCTGCTAGCATATGAACAGAAGCTAATACAATGGTAGAGACTCTTGCCCATAACCATTCCCACATTGAATAGAGACAAGCAGGCTGTTGCCCCTCACAGGTAAACTCCTCCACCATTTGATTAGATCCATGGGGAACCTTATCACATAGAAATTCACTAGCCCCTGATTGACCAGCCCAATTCTGAAGTGTTTTAGAGCCCTTAGGATCCTTGTCAAGTAAGCAACTGACCACTTGAAATACTTCCTTGAAAGAACCAGAACTCTGCATAAATTGAGGAACCAGTAATGGCCCAAATCAGTAATATCACAACTGACCAATATGGGCAACTATTGGCTAAGACTGTAACATAACATAAGCAACTTAATAACAAAATAGCCATTTGTCTTTATTGACAGCCGCAGCTGTATAACAACAGCTTCTCTTGAAAGGAAGATAATGAGAGACCAAGGTGAGAAAACATACTCCTTCCAAACATGATACAAAAAGAACTTTCCAGAAAACAATTAAGCCAATAAGAATGTTAACACTTTCATATACAAATTGATTTCAGCCGAGACATAATTAACAGCAATGTTCACAGTTGAGTATACCTGTCCAACACAAACTGAGAAAATGAAAAACTCACAAGCTTTCTGATATGCATGCAAAGAGGACTGCATGTTTGGGAATCTATCACCAACTTCAGTAGCTCCACTGGTATATACAGGAGCAGCAATGTCATCAAACGTGATTGGTTCACCCCTATTGTTCATCAACACCCCTTTACCATCCTAACATTCCAGCCTATGTATCTCGATCACCACGATAATTGTGAGCATCCTCTAGTTTCCCCCAGTCAGTCTTCTTGGGAATTAGGTAGAGTTGTGTGATGGGCCACGTGTAGAGCTGGGTATGTGGACCGGTCCAGTCCATTTAGCCCAGTCCGCGATGGACCAAGATTAAACGGGCCGACCAGACCGATCCATTTCATAAATGGACCTGCCTTTTGCCTAGTCTCGTCCACCTGCCAAAGCTCGCAAGTCTGCGGACTAGTCCACATGTTGTTCACATTTTTAGCCCCGCAAAAGCCCGCATACCAAATCGCGGACCAACCTGCGACCACGGCAAAAACCAGACACAAAAGTACAGCAAAAACCCGTTGGTATCATTCAGCACAAACTTGTTTCTTTTTTCGTTTTCTTTTTCCACTGCACAACTATTCCATCACTTACATCATTTCATCATAAGGGAAAAAGAAGTGAGACGGGAAGAAGTGAGAAACAGCCAACGGGCCATTGATCCTTGCCACTGCCACCATTGAATCCAACCACCCCAAAGCCGGTGGCGGTGGCTTGGCGCGCGTTGGTGTAGCACCACCGCCTCCTTAGCCTGGCGTGAGCACCGCCCTCACATGGCGCAACCACAGAGCGCACAGAACCTCCGCACGGAGTCGCGAAGCCCGCCCTTGTTCGCGCAACCACCATAGGCGCAAAACCAAGGCATCGCCCAGCACCTCCCGCATCAGCCCTCCTCCTGTTGTTGCACGCCGCTGAACCTGCAACCTCCATTAGCCACCGTCCCTGTTCTTTTTGTATCTCAATGTGGTTTGAGAAATTGGGGATTAGGGATTTGGTTTATTTGTAGCAAGTAGCAACCCTAGGGTCTTCCACTACTTATGTTGGGCTGGGCCACTAAGTCTAAACATCCTCTTGGCTCTGGGCTTAGACACTACATGGCTAGTAGTAAATCAAAAATGGTTCGTGGATTGTTTAAATGCTTCATGGGTTAGAGCAATTTCTATGCAGGCTACCGCTTCCGCAACGTGGGTCGGCCTGTTAACCCGCAGTTTAGAGGCAGATCAAAAAGTCCACGGGTTGGGAGGCTAAAGTTTTGGTCCATTTTCGTACGAGTTGCGAGTTAAACTGGTTGGTCCGCGGATCACGGCCGAATCCAGCTCTCGCCACGTGATATCATAGACTCCTGATGGTTGGACTAGGCATGGCATCAATTCTCGGACCCAATCCTTCTCAACTTGAATATGAGCTCATCTTTTATGCCTTCATCATTTTGGGCCACATCTAGTTTCAAGGCATAGCTCCCCTCCCCATTATCCTTTATTGCAAATCGAGCTTGGCCCCTTCTTCTGGGAAGCTAATTCCAAGTGCAATATTCCTTTTGCCCATATTGATTTCATATATTCCCTTTTGGGCTTGGCCCTCTAACCTGCTAGTCTTTAATCTCTAGCACTCTTCCAAACCCATTGGATCCAGCAATTGAATTAATTTCTTAAAACATCATCTCTGCCCCATTCTCATGACCCTCACTAATTTGGGTTGCATTTCTAATCTAGGTCCCTTTCGATTAGATCACCTTTCTTCCCTTAATAAGATGGCCCTAGCCCATTAGGTTCAAAAACTAACTCAGTTCCTTGTGGCCACTACCCGATTCCCTCTTTCTTCTTCATTTGTGCAGCTACTCGAGAAATGTAGCACAGCTCCCTCTCCATTGCCACTGCCCTATCAGTTTCCGTTCAAGGTTTCAGCAACACGGGTGTTAGGCTGTAGTGGCTGGGTTATCATGCACGGCAACCTAGTTGTCAACAAAGCTCCTTTCCCTCTGTCTCACGGTGAAGACTCCTCTAGCCTCAACGCTTCTTGGTTCCCATCAAGGAAGAGTTGTCGTCGTCTTCACCACAGCTCTTGGCGCTCTCGTGGCTTTGCCGTCGCCATAATTCTACCGGCACCTGCAACTTGTCACTGCTCGTTGTTCCTCTATTGGTATTTTGTCGCCTGTCGGAAGGGTCTAGGTTCGCAACTCTGGCGTGGATGCCAACCTCAAACCCAAAGTTCCCGCTCTTCTTCCTTCTTGCATTCTCTTCCTTGTTATGCAAAGAGTAGTGCGATGTCACTGTTCGATGGTCACCCCTGATTCTCACCCTCCAACGTGATGCCCAAGTGGGTATAGTCCAGGAGTAGAGTAGGCGGCCTGCTGTCCCAAGAAGGCTCATCTCAATGTCGCGAAGGAATTCCCTAGAATGAAAGGAGTATCACTCCTTCCAATGGTGAGATTAGAATTCATGACGCTCTTTGTGAAGAGGAAAGATTTGTGATTCATTCACCCTTCTGGTATGCCGTTCCATCGATCCTCCAGCTCCACCCGATGGTGAGTCCTCCTAGCGTGTCCTCTCAAGGTCGCTCGCCCCTGATCCCTCAAGTACCGCATTAACTCCTCAGACTTCCTATCCAAGTTCTTCATCCTAGTTTCCATCACGCTTCAGGGCCCACAACTCCAGGAAAAGAGCTCTAATGCCAAATGATAGAGACCACACAAAGAAGAGAAAAAAAAATGGAAGAAGAAACTGATATTTCACTAAAGAGAAAATAGAGAAAAGCCTCTGCACTATAGCAGCTCAGTCTCTCCTAAAAGCCTCGCCAAAATTCAGCCTAACCAACTTTCCCTATTTCCTTTCCCTTTTATACTACCCACATCAGCATATGCACATGCTATTACAGCCCTCAGCCCACGACAAGAATTCTGTTACAACTTACAATCTTCACACAGTACACACAAACACTCCACACACACACAGCACATACATAGAGCTCTCACCTCTAACACTCTTTTTCTCACTCATACTTCAGTAATTACAATTAGGGCCCATTTTGCTTGGCCCAGTTCCCTGTTTCCTAACACTATAACTCACGAATGTTTTCTTGTGTTCCATATGAAAAGGGAAAGTTGATCAGAAGTTAACTGTACTCCTTTCATTTTAACAAGTTAATCAGAAGTGAAGAATGTTACATCAGATTATTTTGGATAACCTCACATTCATACAATCCAAATCTTCACAGCCCTAGCTTTCCACTCCATGAGTTGACACATACTTTTACTTTTACCATAAAAACCCATAGCAATTCAAACAATATGAAAATCATATCACATATTAGCAAGTGGTAACAAGGGACAAAGCAAGTGTTCCACTAATTCCCTTCCTTCCTAATGATAGTAGCACATAGTTGCAATCATCTCGGTCAGAATTTTTTAAGGTTTTAACATCAAAGAAGCCTATTTCTCCAACCTTCATTAACCTTTCTTGTCTTTGATCCCCTACTAGAAGACAAGAGTTGTAAAAATTAAAATCTTGTCCAATGTCTACAAGTTCTATACTTCTATCCTTCTACACAGCTATTGAATTGGACATTGATAAATATGCTTCCTCTTTTTTTATTGTACAGTATAAACTACTTTGTCTCTTTATTTTCCTGTGATAAACTTTTGTTAGTAGCTACGCAACAGTTACTTTGACTTCAAATTATGTATTCGAATTTGAATTGCTACTTTGTCCCATACAAGTTTCTACATCACATACCCCATAAAGTCGCACCTCTTCATACAGTGGCAGAAATAAGCACAGAAAAATTTCAAACAGGGAAGAAAGAAATAAAAATGAAAATTAAAGATGCTAATTCAGCAACAAGCCTGCAGGCTCCCACTTCATATTCGAACTAAAGAATAAAGTTTATGACTGTTGAGATTGCGTTTTAGGTAGGAAAGGAAGAAAAAGAGAATAAACTTTATGAATAATAAGATAATATATTGATATCTTCTGATACGATGTATCTTAGTGTGATCAATCCCTTTATAATAATAGGGAATCCTTATCCTAATTCAATAAGGAAACAAATCAAGAAGTGGGAATAGATATGAAACTCAATCCTAAGAGATCATCTATGATATTCTTTACTATTCTAACATATGATGTGAAATATTGTATGATATTGTAAGATATAATAGAGGTATTATACCTTTTTTTAAATGTCTAACAATGACTATGTGACCAGAGAGGGATATGAAGGAAATTTATTAAAAAAATATAATAATAATAAAGAATGTTATCATTTGTTGAATTCTTGACTACAACAATTTTCCATGGTTGTTTTTAATTTTCCACAATATATCTTAGTTGCATGCCCTTATACACATGCATGTAAGGAAAACCTTAAGGTTGATACATAATATAATTAGGCCTGTCTCCATAAACAAGAAAAGTTTTAAGGATTTTGACAGTCCAATATGGAAACCAAAAAGAGGAGCAAAAAATTTAGCTTAGTTGGAAGCATATTATAAAAAGAAAAAAAGGATGTATAAATTCGCTACAGAAAGGCTAACTCATCATCAAAGATGGATTCAAAAGCTCCAGGGAAAATACAGGTAGAAAAAAAGGACACTTTAGATTGAAGAGCACTCAATCAACATATATCATCACTACATAAAAGCAGGTAAGAAAATAAATGCAAAACATGTCTTACTCGCTCGATTGATCATTAGAGTGGGAGTTATTATTCGTGGCTCAGGAACCAATTCTGCCTCCACACCTTTTGCCAAGGAAATGATGACAGGAACTGTGATTCTCTCTTTCCAGTACTTGCTAATTTCTTCAAAAACCTCACGGGTTTCTGTTGATGGCAAGCCATTTATCACAATATCAGCATCCCATACGGCCTCCTGCAAGTTTGTAACAACCTTCAGAGGGCATAAAGGGGTATCAATCATATTCAAGCAAAACCCATCTTTCAAAATCTCATCTGCATAAAGTACTCGATCGCCTAATCTGGCTTCAACATATTTCAAATAGGCACACCTCCTAATCAGCCTCCTTAGAACATCCTCCCTCGAATTGATAACCTCAAACAAGTGCTCAGCAGTGGCCCTGTCAACTACTCTTCCAGGTCTTCTCCAAATCCTTATTAGAACTTTTTCTCTTAAGCTACCATAAGCCTCCTGCAACATAGCAGTAAACACACTACCCCAAGCACCAGCTCCAACACCAACTATTCTCAATGGATCACCCTCCACTTTCCCAACAAGCCGGCGAAACTCATCAACCTTATCTTCCGAACTATCATTTACATTCCAAAGAGAACCATTAGAATATGCATTGTGACTCACAGCTTCCGTGCTTCCAATTCCAGCCATCTTTTTTTCCAACTGACACTAACAAAGCCCTCTAAATGAATACAATAAAAATTCTGAGAGATGTCAATTCAAGCTCTTGAACAGCCAGAAATCCAAGTGAAAATTCTCATCCAAGCTTCCAAGTTCCAACCTTTTCTAAGAAAAATTCCTCACCCAACCAACCCCAAATTCCTCTAAACCATCAAATTTCAACTAAACCAAATAGCCCCCACAAATCACGTCACTGTAACAAAAACACAGAAGGCTTCCACAATATCCAATAGTTTCCAATTTGGTTATATTATACAGTGATTTTAATTTTTAACTCTCTCTAAGCAACAACTAGCATTTTCCAAGCAAGAACTTATATAAGATGAACCGACACAACATGCATTAGAATAAAACAGCAACAAAGAATCTCAAATCTACAAGTTCGGTAATCTAATCCCAACGAAACAGTCGAAGAAACAAACAAAATATGTGGGCGGATCCTCCAACGCGCAAAGTTGAGGTTTTTTCAGCTGCTGGGTTTTGTTTCCTTCTGCTGTCGCGTCACGCATTTCTGGTGTCACGTAAAGAAAAACCTGCTTTGCCAGGTGGATTAGCGTGAAGCGCTGGAACTTGAAAACGTCATCCAGTGTGAGAGGGAGAAAAAGGCTACACAAAATTTGCCTGTTACTTTCTCGAGGGAGAGGAAGAAAGCACGTTTCCAAATGTCAGCTACTAGAGCAAGCCAGCAAGGGCATCTTTCAACACACCAAATTCCATTACGTACCATTTATGGGCTATTTGATTTTAGTTTCAATTTCAAATTTTTCAGATTTTATAAAGGAAATGTTGACATTAGAGTGAAAACTAAAAGCAAACAAGTTATTTGAATTTAGAAATTGAGATTAGTTTTCACATCAATTAATACTATGGAGGTAAATATTATTCTTCCTACCAAAGAGAATAGAGATATAGTAAAAATTTTATTATAATCTAAAATTTTAATATAATTAAAATGTAGAATACATTCAGTTATAAAATAGTTATTAAAAATGATGAGATTTCAATTAACTATATCCCTACAACAAAAGAATGGAATCAATAAGTAATTATTGTCAACAATATATTTGTATATAATGTAGCGTTTAATAGTATGTATGTAAACGAGATCTTGAGTCAAAAGGTGTCGAAGAATGACGAAGTAGAAAGGATTGGCTAAAATTTAAAAAAAAAAAAAGGTCATGCAAGCTAAATTAAACTTTTTGCACATTTAATCCAAACACCAAAAATGAAACCCATGGGATACAAATGGGTATTTTTGAAGAAAAAAAAAAAAAATAAAATTATTTGCTACAAGGCTCAACTTGTAGCACAAGGTTTCTCACATATACATAGTATATATTATGGAAAAATGTATTCCCTAATAGTGGATGCAACAACATTTCAATATTTGACTATCTTCTATGCACAAAATAAGCTAAATATACATATGATAAGAAAGTGCACGAGAAGATGGTTGATCAATGCCTTTCTTTATCTTTCCTTCTTCATTTATGAAAAACCTTAAATAAAATACTATCAAGTGTGTAACTTGAAGTGCAATGGAAACGCATTAGAAACTTCAGAAAGCTACTTTCTGACTGCAGTAGATATGATAAAGCGTGTATAAAAGATTTTAAGAAAACACAAAATAATAAACGCAATACATAAAGAAAAAAGAGTTAACAAGAAGAGATACTACAGATGTTTACCGTTGAACCAACATGCTTACATCCAGTCTTAACCACCATTGAGTTCCACTAAAACCCTTTCTCAACCTGAAAAGTTAGATAGTCTTTAGTAGCCTTCCTAAGCTCTTACCATGTGAACGGAGCTAACTCTATTGTCATAAACGTAGTCTTTAACCATCCTTTCTAAGCTAAACCAATGACCAACAAGTACACTATGTTGTCACAACTTGAGTAGTATTTAACTAGCCTCCAAGCTAAACTTGAGTAGTTTAGACTAGCCTCTCCAAGCTAAACCCGTGACTAGTAGAATACACCAAGTGTCATGTTACAAGTAGTATTTACTTAACCTCTCCAAGCTAGCTCACACCAATCACTACTAGATCAAGGTTACAAAGGTTTGTGTATGGGTTTATCACTCAACACTAACCAACACTTAAGTTTTCATAAAATATAGAATGACAAACCTGGAAAACTTAAATGACTTCTTTTAAACGATTTTTCCTAGGAAGAACGTATGATCTATTAAGAACGTAGAAAGAAGATTTTTACAGACAAAGAACAGATTACAAGATGTAATGACCTTTCAGAAAAAATGAGAAGGAAATATTTCAACGTTATGGCACTTTGAACGGAGGCTATCGCCTACCTCCTAAAATTAGAAATTTATTTTCATGCTAAGTTGCACAAAAAATGTAGTAAAGGGCACAACCTAAGTCGTCTCTCTAGAAGGCTTTAATACTTAGTTGGGAAAATTGGGGTTTTGAAGAGAGAAATAATAGCAATTCAAATTAAAAGATAATAGCAATGGTGAAGAAGGCACTAGTGCAAGATATTCCTAGGATTGGAATTAATTATCATTGACCAAGTATTAAACTCATTAGTAGTTATTAGTAATAAATTACTGGCAATTCTATTAGTGATCGATCAACCTCTAGAATTTGATCAATGCAAATAACTAATAAATAAAATCTCAATTCATTTAGAAATCACATTAATTTAATGAACTAACTTTATAACCTAATCGCCAATCGGAAAGTTAATTCTAATATTCTCCCTCAAACATAAACCAATAGATCTATCAATTTATGCCCAAAGGGTTTTTCTAAACGACGATCGCTAATTATTTATTCTAATAAAGATTATAGCAATCACTACAACAATTATAGGAATAGAAAGCTAAGAACATTAAGAAAACCAATACATTTAATATTAAAAGAGGTCTCAAACATCATCTCAATCCATTGGAAAACTCTTAAACTAGTAAAGAAATCTACTTCTCCATCTCTTGAGGATTACAACAATGAATGTAAGAGTGTACTTGAAAATAATAGCAATAATCCTTGCTATAATCCACAAGAACAAGCAAATTCACCTATGGAATCCCTAAGAGAGAAGAATAAAGAAGAAAAAGATGTAGAGAGATATAGAAAGAGAATATAATAGCAACTAAAAGTGAAGTATAAAATGATTCAAAAACTAGGGTAAATGTTTGTAATAATCCCTTAAATACCGCTCTCTAAGAACCGGCCAAAGTGGGTCCAAAAACAAGTTAATTAGATGTTAAAATGCTATCGCAGAGTGTTGGACAAAATTGACGTCTTCACGTATTTGGTCATTTTGGCTCTTAAACATCTTAATCTTTCCTCGGCACTGGAAATAGAGATTGTAGCCCTTTGAATAAGCTTTCCAACGCCACCACAATCATCTCAATTGGACATCTAATCAAGATATTGCAAATATACCAACTGGAGGTAAAGTTGGCAGGTCTAGGACATCAGCAACCTTTAATCTTACAATTTGATTTTCACCAAGATGTTCTTAGAACTAGAATTTGACTAAACATGAAAGTTTAGAGGACTTCTTCAGGTTTCCAAAACATCTTTATTTGTCTCAATCTAATCCCTATAGAGAGATACAAATTTTCCATTACAATGCTTTTTGCAAATGTGCTCAAATAAGCTCAAGAACTCTTCTATTTTGCTCCCAAATTCTCTCAAATTGATTGCAACTACAAGCTCCAAGAAAAGAGTTTCCAGCCTTGTTTTTAACATTTTGCACTCCATTTAAAGCTCCTATACAAAAACTATACTCAAAGAGACAGGTTAAACACAACAGGCTCTAATCCAATAATTATTCCAAAATCAATGCAATAGTCAATGATTCTATCAAAAATGCATACTGAGGCACAAGTCAAAATCCTAATTAATCACATCAATAACATAGTAAAACTCATGCAAAAAGCTATGAATTAGAAGCACGATAAGTGGCATAAATGTCTCTTATCAAACTCCCCTACACTAAAGCTTTCACATGTCCTCATGTGGAAATCAAATCAAGGCATGGATGGAAGTAGGATACAAGGATTTCACTAGAATCTTAACACTAAAAATGCATGATGCATGAAAATAAATGATAATACACTAATCCAATGAATTTAGAGGTACAACATTAAGCTTTCACATCAATAATTAAGAGAATTACAACAAGCAAGGCATGAGCAAGAACATATCACAGAAGGTAGAATCCACATATAATGCATGGATCAAGTACAAAAACCCTCTCAAGGTTAGTGTTTGCCACTCATTCACTCAAGTATTTTAGGTTATGATGCACACTCAATCACCTCAAATGAAAATGCATTACCATAAGCTTGCTACAAGTTTTATTCTCCATTTTGTAACACACACATGCATACTGAATCAAGAGGACTTACCTTTGGTTGTAATGGGGCTTGGGTGAAGGTGGGTAATTATATAGGCCAATGAGCTAAATCTCAGTCAAATGAGAGCAAATGCATATACCAAGAGCACAAGTGCCTAAAGATATACTTTGTCCAACTTAATCACAATTTTAGGCTTTTATTTTGTATTGTGGCACACCTTCAACCAATTTTTTTTCTTTTTCTAGATTTTTTTAACTCCTTTTTTTTTATTTTCTTGGTGTGTACTTGCTTGATGAATTCTTTTTTTTTTTAGCCACTCATAGACCCACATTGTTCCTCCTCCACACTTAAATTGAGGCATGTCCTCATGCTCTCCTGCACATTTATGCTCAAGCACATATAAGAAATCATAAATGCTTTCATAAGCCTAAAAGGTTGGGATATTTCATTGTTTTTCACTTTTGGCTAAGGATGTGTTAAAACAAAAGAATGGGCAACAAGGCTCAAAGGGGCAAAACAATGGTAACATGCAAAGGTTGGCTGCTAAAAATAAGAAAAATGCCTCAATCATATTCAAACATGCATATGAAAAACATATTTTCAAATAAGACCCTAATGCAAATCCAAAGAGGGAACACACATGAACAAATAAGTATGGCACATGATAGTCCAATCAAAATGCTCAAAATCTTACAGGTGAAAATGCATGTACTCAATCCAAACAACATAATGAATCCACCAAGCATGCAACATAAAATAGTCAATGCCAAGCAAGTCAATAAGGTGCATGTGGTGTGAACCTATGCATGTAAACTCTAAAGTGTCAAAGGGATGGTGTAAATGCAAACAAAAATAAACATGATACAAGAATTAAAGCTAAAAATGACAAAAAATAAAATGCAGAAAAATAAAAGAGAAATGTAAAGAAAAACCTCATGATGTGTTGTCTCCTCCAGAACTTTACTTAACGTCCCTAAGTTGGACGCTGGGACCCTTATAGAGGGTATGTAGCTTCAACCAACAGATAGGCCATCTAAGCCCCCAAATCCTTAGGGACTTCATAGAGGTGTGTCAGCCGGTGCCTATCAATGTCATACTGGATCTTGGCCTTGAGGTTCTCCAACTCAATTGTACCCCCAAGGTGCACACAAGTGACTAAGAATGGTCATTTCCATCTAGATCTTGACTTTCCAATCAGTCAGTGTTGCCCGGGGCTTATATAGCAAAATTCTCTACCCTTCACAAGGCATCCTTCCCAACATGGTCTGGTCTTGGAGCATCTGGCGCTGATGACTTGTTGGTGGTGTACCTTGTAAGCCCTGATTTCTCCTATTTGAGTACAAATGACCAAAATGCCCTAAGGTCATTTTTACAGAATTTAAAGGCCATTTGCCCAGTCCTCGAATGGTTCAACTCAATGTTTGAAAGGGATTATAACTGTTATGTTTGATATCCAAGGTGAAAATCTCTTTTTCCGAACTTTCGACTCAAAATGACCAAAATACCCTCCTGTGTTTTACACGGGTAAAGGTGCCGTTTGAGCCAAAACTTTTCCAGGAAGTTTGGAATGATGTTTATGAGTAATATTTGATGTTTAGTTGGGCCAGAAGGTCCAAGCAGTTTAGTGCAAAATTACCATTTTACCCCTAGAATAGTGTCCAGTGAGCCTAATGACGCAATTAAGCAAACCTAAGCAATATTAGGCTCTAATCGAAGATTAATTTATTTCGATAATTAATCTAGAGTCAAAATGATTTATTAAGGTTAATTAGAACCTAAGATTGCTTAGATAAACTCTAATTGCATTCTTTAATTCAAGATTCCTAGTCATGGAATCTTGAATAGTATTTTCTCTCCAATTCCTTAAATTAAGGAATTGTGCCATACCTCATTTGACCAAAGAATGATTTTAAATTTTTAATCTAGCAAGATTACCCTCCTAATCAAGTCTTGACAACCTTAATTAGCCAATTACCTCACCTAAACACTTTCTTACAACTCCTAACCAAAACCTTAATCAAAGAAACACCTAAACACATCACTAAACCACAATTACATGAGCAAATTAATTCTCCCCTTTGGCTGCAAATCTGGCCGAATGCATGGCCCAAATAAAGTGTCACATGTTGAATTTTATCTCACTCAAAGAGCCATGCCTTGCCCATACTTGTGCCCATACTCAACCATGCCTAAAGCCATACCTTTGTAAGAGATATTTCCTCCCTCCTCCTCTCCAAAATGGTGCCGGTTCCTCCTCCCCTTGGAAGCTTCAATGTTGAAAATTTCTATAAATACCAAGCCTTGATGAACCTTGTCACACTTTGGTTCATTTGTTAAGTTCACACTTCTTGCAAAAAATTCTCTCATTCCCCTCAAATTCCCGCACTTTGGCAAATTCCTCCTCCAAGTTTCAAGAGGATTTCCTTCTCATTTCATCAAGAACAAAGCTTCCTTTCATCTCTTTCAAAGATTTCATTTGGTAGGGGTTTATCTTTAAAGTTTTACTTGCTTTCTTTAAGATAGTTCTAGTTTTCTCTTGGTTTCAAACTCTTTTTTCTCTTTTCTTTTCGGCCTTGGAGCCTTTTGCTCAAAGAACTTTAGCTTGATGATGAGGTTTCAAGATAATGACTTGTTGTTGTCATGTGAGAAACCTCTAAAGCTTGAAACAACTTGGTCTTGGACCATACATGCTTGTGTTTCTTTCTTTTCCTTGCTTATAATTTCGGTTCCTTTTCCTTTCTTCTTGAGTAGTTTCGGTTTCCTTTCCCTTTTCCTTTGAAAGATTTCGTTTCCTTTGCCTAGGTTTGAACAAAGTTTGCTAAAAATGTAAGTAGATCAAAAAAGTTTTGTTAAGAAAATTAATCCTATGATTTCAAAGAGCTCTAAGCTTACCCTTGCCAACCTTAAAGTTGGTTAGCCGTTCTAAGAGTTTTACTCTAGATTGAAGCCCATGAGCAATAAAATAAAGAATATGACTTAGTTCTTGTATTGTGTTTAGACAAAGTTTTGAGCTTTGTGTTTATTTTCTTAAGCTTGATGATGAAGTTCAAAACCTTAAGACTTCCTTGAAGTCTAGGTGCTAAGAACTCTAAAGCTTTCCTTATGATACATAATGGGTTGAGGTTTTATGTTCCTTTAAAGTCTTGCAAAGAGCTCTAGCTAAGATCTAAAATAAGATGCATTCATGTTTACTTTAATGCTTTGCATAGCATGTTTATTTTCAAGTCATCACTAAACAACTTAAAGATTAAAACAAGAATGTGCATCCTCACTAATAAATCTTAAAGCCTACCTATTTCAACCTTAAAGTTGATTGTTGATTTGGATAAATACCTCAAGGGGCCTAGAGTACTAAAATAAAATTGAACCTTGCATTTCATGTTTACTTTCTTGCCTAGCATGTTTATATTTTATGCCATCACTTAAATTCTAAAGATAACAAATGCATCTCATGTTTATTTTATGCTCTCACTTTATTTTCTAATGAAGAACAAAATGAGGTGCATAGCATGTTTAAGTTTATGTCATCACTTTAATAATCTAGAGCTTAAAGATTTGCCCAAGTATCCTATGTAAGGTTTTAAGAAAATGTTGGTTTTTCAAAGAAGCCATTCTGCCTTGGTGATGATGATGAACTTAGTGTGAGTTCCTCTAATCACAAGTGCCATAGTTCATGCTTTGCAATTTTTCTAAGCTTAGGAGCACCTAAGCAACATTATGAATGAAATTATATATTTTAAATCTACTTTATGAGCACGTTAATTTAGCTACTGACCTCATGTGTAATTACATGATTTTAATGAGGATTTGAGTTCTAAAAGAGTTTTGAGTTCCTAAAACCATTCCAAGAAAACTAGCAACTTATATGCATTTAAATCAAGTGATTATGTGATTCTATGAAGCTTATATTTTCGGTTCTACCCTTTATGTTTGGCTACTGTATAAATTCTGTTCTAAGGTGTTAAAATGTGTAAAATTATGTTTGAGTGAAGTAAGGAACATTTAGAGAAGTTAGAAAAGATTAAGTAACTAAAAAGGGTTCAAATTGAGAATTCTAGAACATAACTATGGAAAAATGCAACCTATTCCAGCATGATTGATTCAAGGATAAATGGTTCATAATCAGTAAAACATGTATAAAAACCCTTCATAAATGATTAGGTATTAATTACAAAGTTTAAGGCGATGATAAGGACTTAAAATGGGAATTCTAGCACACTTAGACATGGTAATATGCAATTATGTTCTAGCATGGTTAGATTGAGGAAAATGACTTATAACTTAGTAAACATGCCTAGGAATTCCTCATAATTGGTTTAGGATTGATTATGGAGCTTTTAGGCGAAGACGGATTTAAAAAGGGTCACGATAAAGATTAACCAGTAAGCGTATGATATTTTCTGCCCTTAAATGCATAATGTTGTTTGGAATTTTTAGTAAGCCTAAATCTTAGTGAAAATTATAAGTGATGACCTCTTGGGTGTAATAAAAATGTAATATGGATATTAGAATAATTAGAACATAATTTAACCTCTAAGGGCCAAAGCATAAGACAATATGAAGACGGAAGTGTGATGTGAGAATGAGACAAGCGAGTGTGCTTGTGTTATGTATGAATGTGTTAATGACATGAGTTTGATAACATGAGGATTCATGTTGTGTTATGATGATGATTTTGGTATGTTGTGGGCATAATGCATGAGACCATGTGATATAGATGAATCAAAGAAAGTATGTTTTTATGATTGAAAGGTTTATTTGATTGAGGAATTTATGAGAACAACATGCATTATGTGAGTTATGTGGCAAATAAGATGTTTAATGTGACAAACTAGACGGTCTTACTCCTCCTGATGAGGAGAAGGTAAAACCGTGAGGGCATTGACATTAGCCTGCAAAGCGGACAAAGTCACTGGTCTTAACTGGTTGATGCGTTTCAAAGAAGGAAAAAGTCTCATGATGGGTGATCCTTAGGCCCCTACCCATACTTAGGAGTCGGATTATGATGATTATGATTATGTTTATGATTCGCTTATCAAGAGGATAAGTAAAAACTAGTGTACGACTAGTTAAGGTATGAGCTCATAGCCTAGTTTTAAGGTGCGGTTACTATTATGATACTTAGTGTCACAAGTTTAAAGAGAAGGAATGATGTTCAGAGAAGTTACATGCCACTTATATGTTGATTGATTATTGTTTGGTTTGCCTAAAGCGCCCATGCATTCATGTTCCGTATGCCTTGCATACATGCATTAAGATTCATTGTAAAAGACACGGACCTTGGATAATTATCTTTGTGAAAACTTCATAATGAACCTATGCATGTTTAACCTTTTCATAATAAACCCAAGGTTCCTGGGGACATAAACGATGACACTAGGATAGAGGTCTTCCTCCTGAGATTCTTTAGCAAGATTCTCACCCTCTCCTCTCTTTGTTTCTCTTCGGTTACGCCTTCAAACACCGATGGCATCGTTCGTGATCTTCATTGACCCGCCACTTGGAGGTGCACTATGACCCCGAGCATCAGCCTTACCACTTCCAGGGTCATTGTGAGATGCGCATTTTTACGTACATGGACGCCCGTTTGCTTTCTCATCTCCAGCTATCGCTTCGACTTCACTTTTTGGCGCGACCTGATCTTTGAGAGGAGCAACCAAGGAGCGGGCAAGAGACCGTCGTGCCCATCCTTCTTATCGGCGGCACACGATACCCCGAGTATGTTCCCCGTCTTGATCGCAGGCCGAACCCTCGGAGGGCTCTTCCCCTTCGTTCCCTATGGATCTCTGTGAGGTAGCGGGATCCTGTCACCCAGCTCGGCATGCGAGGCGTGTTCAACAACCAAGAGGCCACCACGTGGTGGAGGCCATGTCGTTCCTGAATTCCCATGCCAGATCTTTGCTTCGTTGGGCTATATTGGAGGAAGTCTGTCAGTTCATGGGCTACATTTCCCATCCAAGGATCAGCGTTATCAGGAGGCGTGGAGGGTGAGGGTAGTGATAGTTGGGAGTCTATCTTTTGGGATTTACCGTACTTGCTTTTTTATTTTCCTTTCCATTTATGTATTTCCAATTTCTATGTACTTCAAGCTCTCCCACTTATATGGGTAAGACTTTATGCTTCCTTCTATGTTTCAGTGATTATGTATTAAACTATGTAGTTAATGTTATGATACATGTTTTCATGATTGAGGTGTTCTTTATTGCTTTTGTCTTGTACGATTTATTTATTCTTCCGCTTTACGTTTCCTTTATGTTGTATGTGAAGGCTTGCACTTTGATTTACATATTCCATTTAAAAAAATTATAGCAATCACTACAACAATTATAGGAATAGAACTTGTAGAACATTAAGAAAACCAATGTATTTAATATCAAAAGAGGTCTAAACATCATCACAATCGATTCAAAACCCTTACACTAGTAAAGAAATTTACTCCTCCATTTTTGGAGGATTACAACAATGAATCTAAGAGTGTACCTTAAAATAATAGCAACAATCCTTACTATAATCCAAAAGAACAAGCAAATTTACCTATGGAATCCCTAAGAGAGAGATAGAATAGAAAAAGAAGAAGAAGATGTAGAGAGAGATGTAAAGATATGTAAGAATAATATCAACTAAAAGTGACAGCCTAAAATGAGTCAAAAACTAGGGTAAAAGTATGTAACAATTTCTTAAATACTATTTTCTAAAAATTGGCCAAAGTTTGCCCAAAAATAGGTTAATTAGTTGTTAAAAACGCTATCAATGCTAAATGAGCATTGCGTGTCTGGACAGAATTGATGTCTTCAGGTATTTGGTCATTTTAGCCCCTTAAACATTTGAATCTGTCCTTGGCACTAAAATAGAGATTGTAACCCTTTGAATATGATTTCCAACGCCACCAAAATCACCTCAATCGGACATCTGTAACTTAATATTGCGAAAATACTAACTGGAGGTAAAGTTGGACAGCATTAGGACATCAACAATCTTTAATATTACAACTTGATTTTCACTAAGATGCTCTTAGAATTGGAATTTGAGCTAAACATGAAAGTTTTAGAGGACTTTCTAAGCTTTCCAAAACATCTTTATTTGTCTCAATCTGATCCCTGTAGAGAGATACAGATTTTCCATTGCAATATCTTTGCAAATGTGCTCAATAAGCTTAAGAACTTTTATTTTGCTCCCAAATTCTCCCAAATTGATTGCAACTACAATGCCCATGAAAAGAGTTTCCAAACTTGTTCTTAAAATTTTGCACTCAATTCAAAGCTCCTGTATACAAAAACTATACTTAAAGAGAGGTTAATCAATAGGCTCTAATCCAATAATTGTTCCCAAAATGATGCAATATGTAACGACTCGCCTTTTTGTCTCTGATAAAATAATTAATTGTGAGTAATCAAGGGATTTTAAAAATTTCGACAACAAGGTATGATTGAAACAATATAAGGATTCACAAAAAAATTAAAAAAAAAAATAATAATTAAAAAAAAAACGAAAATTCATTTAATATTATTAAAAATTCAATATAATAATATTATAACTAGAGATATAGAATAAGACCTATAAGTGGTATAAAGACATTGAAAAATAATGATAAGATTAAATATATGTTTTTAACCCAGTAAGAATTCTTAGGTATCAATCGGGTACCAAAATGGTAATAATTGGTACACGAAATGGTAATAATCGGTACACCAAAACATTGAGTTTAGTAAAAATAACGGATATTATCGGATTCCAAATAATTTTTTACTTGTGACAATTAAATAAATATAGATATTCCAAATTCTGATACAAGACAAATCGATCCTAAATAACACTTGCCTTACTTTCTCTCCAAGTTAAGGCAATTATAAAATGAAAAAGAAATAAAAAAATCACATTTGTTTCTGAAAGTTCAGAACTCACGCTTTTCCTTTGTTCTTCTTTCTTCCTTCTTTGTTCTTCATTTTCCAAGCTTTCTCTTTGGGCAAAACTTCATCAAAACACCATAATCTCAAAGGATACTCATAGGTAAGCTTATAAACTTCTCTAATAACATTTTCTCTACATCAAAATCAATTAAAAATTTTATTTTTCCCTTGCTTTTGGTCCTAGTGGCAGCACAAATAAGGGCTGGAATTTGGGGTTTTGAGGCTTGATAAATTAGGGAAAAAGCTCAAGGAAGGTAGGAAAAATCATCCTAGTCTCTTGCTTCATGATGTTTAGCTATTTTGCTAAGATAAGTGCTTGATTTTCTTGGTGTTATGATGCTGAAATCTGAACCAATTTAGGGTTTATGATTGCTTGAGTTATGATGGAATTGTTTATGTTGAAATCAGAATTTTTTTCTAGCAACTACATGTGTTGGAATTGATAGATATGGAAGAATACATCAAGAACAACTATTGTGAACTTGCTGAAAAATCTGAAACCAATTCTTAGAATCTATGATGGACTAAGTTGTGATGAGATTTTGTATACAAACAACCAGAATTTTATTTCAGAAATTTCAGAATTTATAAGTGCTTGGATTGTTATGAAATCTTGTGTATTAGAATTTCATGTGCTGGAATTTTTAGTGTGCTGAAATTTTACAGCACTAAATCTTGGTTTGCATGATATAAGAAGTGTTATAAGTGGGTATATGCTAAAGTCTTATGTGCTGGAATTTTTCTAATAATTCTTGAGTTGTTTTATCTTGCTATACATAATGATCAAGCTTAAAAAAAAAAATGGCAGCAAAGCTTGGTTGTATCTCCAAAATTTAGGAGCAATTATTGTTCAAGAAAACTTGGTTCTTTCCTTGAAATTTATAAGAATTTCGTCATGAAGAATTTTACAAGTTATGATGATATAAAAATCTCATAAAAAGTTTAATAGATTTTCCAGATATCTCATAAGAATTAAGGAGATTTCAAGAGAATCTCAAGCAAGAGTATGAGATATAGAATTATTAGAAAGAGATTTCTCTCGAGAATCATAAGGTTCCCCTAAGCCAACATTAAAGATCTTTATAAAAAGGGAAATTTTAAGAAATAAGCCTTATGTAATGTTAATTGCTTAGTGGTAAGCTCATGGATTACGGGTAGTAGTAGACGTGCTACGCCCTTAGAACTATATCAGGTTGTAATCGCGACGCGTTACATCGTTATGAGAAAAGGGATGTCCTGAAAGAATAGCGAGGCTATTCAAATAAGATGTAGTAGACGTACTCCATCTAGTGAACTATATCAGGTTGTAACGCGACGACGTTACATCGTTGACAGTACGATCCATAGAGAAGTATATCAGAAGAGTCCTATGGGTTCTACCATTAAGTTTAACATTTTCTAATAAGAAATTAGATCATAAGAAATAATGACACTAATTAATGAGACCATTACATAAACAACCACATATTACATTGCTTATTTTGCATTAAGTTGAATATCATTGAGTAACAGACGGGTATTTCCTCCTGGAATCGTTGATTCTCATTCCTCCTGTGTATGTTTATATAGATGGCCTCAATCGTGTTCTTCCTAGAGATGCCTAATGTGCAGTGGCACTACGACCAGGCTAGGGTCACTGTACTTGGTTGTTGAGTCTCGTATCCGTATTTATGTACTTTTTGCTCGCTTTGCTATTACTATGAGTCCTACTTTTGATCCAGCGTCCCCTTTCCTGCCTTTCCGTTGTATATGACTCACCCACCACAGCCACCACGCGGCCCTCCGATCCTAAGTTTGATCCTTCAGAGGAGACATCTTCTAGTTCCTCTACTCCTTCCTGGGTAGCGGAGATTGGTAGAGCTACTCAGCTGACGTGCCTAATGGGCACTACTCTCCCGCTTGATCGACTATGGTGTACCCAGTTTGTTGATAGATGTCGTATGCTTAGAGTCCCTCACATTATCTGACTATCATGGCTCTTATGTTTGACCTTTTGACGAGCCGAATGAGGGAGTTAGGTTTATCTACATAGTTGGCTGTATTTTGTTAGGCCCTAACCCAGATTAGGTGGTCACTGAGGACCAGGGTAGGTTGTTCAAAGTAAATATGTAATTAGGTGTGAATGTATATACTATGCTTATATGACTTAACTGACTATGGACGTGATATAAAATGTAAATTATCGTGTGACGACTTCTTAGGATGCGTATTGTTTCCCGTATTTCTATACGACGATTATTATGTTGAAAGGATTGCGATATGCAAAAGAAAAAAAATCTAGTATAGCTTTTAGTGCAAGGCTCATATTTATTACAACACCTACGCATAAAATTCCTATGAATGAGAAAGATAAAGTCTATAAAGTAGTTATGAGTAACAACTACTTACTGTAATGTTATGACTCGAGCATAGCACTATAGTAGGATGGGTGTTACATTTTTGGTATCAGGTCTATCCTTTTAGAGCCTGGGGATGGTCTGAACTTGCTTCTAAAGCATGCTGAGACTTTAGTGTCATGCAATAAAATCTTATCTGTTTAGATAAGGAGTAAAATTTTATATGCATGATTTTACCTTTGAAGTACTTAGTTCTGTAACAGAGCTTTGTGTTAAGTCTGATCACCTCAATATTTTTGTTATGTGTGACAGGAACTAATGGCTCCAGGTAGGCGTCCTAGTACTAACAATAACCGCAACAACACGCCTAATGAAGACACGGCCCTTAGGCAGGATTTTCGGAATATGGCTCAAGCTTAGAGAACAAGCAAGTGGCTACTAATCGAATGATGGAAACACTGGGAAGACAAATGGGACAAGGGGATCAAAATGGCAATGGCAATGAGCGGTGATGTTCTCGAGTTTCAAAAGGCATGTCCACCTCGTTTTAGGGGAACTGTGAACCCTGACAAGGGAAGAATGGATAGAGACAATGGAGAAAATCTTTTCATCCTGACCTGAATCAACAGAAGGTGACATTTGCTGCTTTTGTAATGATGCAAATTCCTGGTGGGTTGGAACGCGAAGACTCTTGGAAGGAGTTGGGATTGAGATTACTTGGGAAGTGTTCAAGGAGGCCTTTTATAAGAAGTATTTTCCTGTTTCTATAAGAAATGCAAAGGAGTTAGAATTCCTAAGACTCCAACAGGAAATATGACTGTACCTGAGTACAGCTAAATTTGAGGAATTATGTAAGTTTTCTACCATCTACCAGGAGAACCCCAATGAAGAGTGGAAATGTGTGAAATATGAAGGGGTCTGGAGAATATCTTGATGATGTAGGGCCAATGGAAATTAGAGATTTCCCTACATTGGTGAATAAGAGCACTCTCGTGGAAGAATATGCTAAGAAGTTGAATATATCCCGAGCGAAGCAATATGATAATAGGAGGAAGTTTGCACCGCAAGGCCCAAGATTTAAACCTGCCCTACCGCCACGAAGGGATTTTTCCTATGGGAACGGAAAAGGGAAGCGCTCAGAATCGTTTAATAACAAGGAATGCCCAAAATGTGGAAAGTATCATGGTGATAAACCATGTTTGTTTGGACAAAACATTTGCTATCATTGCAGGAAGCCAGGTCACATGAGTGGGAATGTCCGACTAGAGATTTGCCGCCTTTTTCCAAGCCACAACAACAGGGACGTGTTTATACTATGAATGCTGAGGAAGCTACACGATCCGAGGAACTCATTCAAGGTACGTGCAGAATTAATCAAGAATCCCTAGTAGTACTGTATGATTCAGGAGCCACACACTCATTTATATCTTTGAAATGTGCGCATTTTCTGAAACTGCCCATATCTGATTTACCCCATGATTTGGCTGTCCACACACCTACTAATAAACCTAAAGACGAGTCAAGTTTGTAAGGGCGTTCTTGTTCAAGTTGAGGGTAGGACATTCATAATTGACTTAGTCTGTCTACCATTAGTTGGTCTCGATCTTATTCTTGGCATGGATTGGCTCTCTGCCAACGTGTGATGTTAAGGTGCTATGATAAGATAGTAGTATTCCCATCAGATGTCCTCTCTGAACAAAAAGTCTCCATGTGTTTTTACCTAAATTCCTTCGAATTAGGATGTGGGAAGTCTAGTAAACGGGTACGTATTCTTGTTGACTAGTGTAGCAGAGGGTCAGAAATTAGAAGGGATACCGGTAGTTAAATACTCCGATGTATTTCCAGAATATACCGGCATTTCCCCCACAAGGGAAATAGAGTTCTCTATTGACTTGGTACCAAGAGCGGTTCGATTTCCATGGCTCCTTATCGAATGTCTCCTTTGGAATTAGTAGAATTGAAGAAGCAGATTGAAGAGCTGTTGAGTAAACATTTCATCCAACCCAGTGCATCACCATGGGGAGCTCCTGACTATTGGTGAAAAAGAAGGATGGAGGTATGCGGCTATGTGTTGACTATAGACAACTAAATAAGGTGACGATCAAGAACAAGTATCCTCTCCCAAGGATTGATGATCTCATGGATCAATTGAGGGAGCGAGGTATTCTCCAAAATTGATTTGAGATCGGGGTATCACCAGATTTCAGTTCGAGAAGTAGATATTCCAAAGACTGCTTTTAGAACACGGTATGGGCATTACGAGTATACGGTGATGTCCTTTGGATTAACGAATGCTCCAGCCATTTTCATGGACTACATGAATCGAATCTTCCAACCTTATCTCGACAAGTTTGTGGTTGTCTTTATAGATGATATTCTCATCTATTCGAAGACTGAGGAAGAACATGAGACGCACCTCCGAACGGTGCTACAGATTCTGCGAGAGCGAAAATTGTATGCCAAGCTCTCAAAATGTGAGTTTTGGATGAAGGAAGTAAAATTCCTTGGTCATGTCGTATCAGAGGAGGAATCGCAGTTGATCAGCTAGATTGAAGCAGTTCTAAAGTGGGAAAGGCCAACCACTACAGAGATTGAAGTTTCCTAGGATTAGCTGGGTATTAGAAGATTTATCAAAGGATTCTCCCAAATATCTTTGCCTTTGACAAAGCTAACTCGCAAAATACACCGTTGACTTGGTCAATAGAGTGTGAGGAGAGTTTTCAAAAGCTAAAGCAGAAATTGACAACGGCACCATGTTGGTCTTGCCAGATCCACATGGTCCATTTGAGGTTTACTGTGATGCGTCGGGAAGAGGCTTAGGGTGCGTTTTGATGTAGAACAGGAATGTGGTGGCCTATGCTTCAAGGCAGCTGAAGTTGCATGAGGTGAACTACCCTATTCACGATCTTGAACTAGCGGCGGAGTGTTCGCTTTGAAAATTTGGAGACACCATCTCTATGGAGTGAAGTTTGAAGTCTTTTATGATCACAAGAGTCTTAAATACCTTTTCAATCAAAAGGACTTAAACATGAGACAACGTAGGTGGATGGAATTTTTGAAAGATTATGACTTTGATCTAAGCTACCATCCAGGGAAGGCAAATGTAGTAGCAGATGCTCTAGGAAAAGACCTTGAGTATTTCATGGATGATGATTAAAGAGGCAGAGTTAGAAGAGACTTTCGAAACCTTAAATTGGGAGTAGAAGAGAGGCCTAAGAGTGTATATTTAGGTCAAATTAGGATCACAAGTGACTTCAAGAAGGAAATTTCACGAGCCCAGCAAGAAGATTCAGAATTTCAAGAGACCATGGCCTCAGTTCAATTTGGAAGCAAAACGGATTTGCCCAGAGATGAAGATGGGATATGGAAGTATCAAAGGATCTATGTTCCAAGGATGGGAAATCTTCGTTGAACATTTTAGAAGAAGCTCACCAAGGTAATTTCTCTATACACCCAGGAGTCACAAAGATGTATAAAGATCTTAAGCAGTTTTGGTGGCCAAAAATGAAGGTTGATGTAGCGGAAAAGGTGTCTAAGTGTTTGACTTGCCAGAAGGTAAAGATTGAGCATAAAAAGCCACCAGGTACATTACAACCCCTTGAAGTTCCAGGATGGAAATGGGAAAGCATTTCCATGGACTTTGTCACGGGATTACCCAAAACACCATCAGGATATGATGCCATCTGGGTTATAGTGGATAGACTAACTAAGTCTGCACACTTTCTACCTATCAGAGTCTCATATTCACTAGAGAAGTTGGCTAAACTTTATATAGAGCAAATTGTAAGGCTGCATGGCGTTCCTTCAACTATAATCTCAGATCGGGATCCGCGATTCACCTCAAGATTTTGGGGAGCTTTTCAAAAAGCTTTTGGAGCAAACTTTGTCTAGCACGGCTTATCATCCCCAAACTGATGGGCAAACTGAAAGGACCATTCAAACACTGGAAGATATGTTGAGAGCATGTGTGCTAGAATATTGTGGAGGTTGGGACAACTCTTTGCCATAATCGAATTTTCCTACAACAACAGCTACCATGCAAGTATCGGAATGGCTCCCTATGAAGCTCTGGATGGAAGGAAGTGTCAATCGCCTCTTTGTTGGTACGAATCAGGCGAGACTAGTCTTTTGGGACCAGACCTCATTCAACAGACTACCGGAAGATGAAGAGGATCCGAAGTAAGATTTTGACTGCGAGTCGAGAAAAGCTACGCTCAGAAGAGGAGGAGGCCATTAGAATTTCAAGAGGGAGATCACGTATTTTTGAAGGTTACCCCTACAACCGGATAGGTAGAACTATTAAAGTCAAAAAATTAAATCCTCGCTTTGTTGGTCCATTCCAAATCCTAGGTCGTGTAGGCTCAGTAGCATACCGTATAGCTTTACCTCCACATCTCTCAAACCTCCATGACGTATTCCATGTGTCACAACTTCGAAAATACAACCCTGATTCTAGTCATATACTGGAACCTAAATCACTACAGCTGAGGGATGACCTAACTTTCGAGCTACCACCAGCACAAATAGTAGATAGAAGCATGAAGCAACTCCGAGGGAAATCCGTCTCTCTTGTCAAGGTTGCATGGGGAAAGGAAGGATCCAAGGAGTATACGTGGGAGCTAGAGTCCAGGATGAAAGAAGACTATCCTGCACTCTTCAGGTACTAAATTTTGAGGGCAAAATTTTTTTAAGGGGTAGAATGTAACGACTCGCCTTTTTGTCTCTGATAAAATAATTAATTGTGAGTAATCAGGGATTTTAAAATTTTCAATAGACGATATGATTGAAACAATATAAGGATTCACAAAAAAATTAAAAAAAAATAATAATTAAAAAAAAAATGAAAATTCATTTAATATTATTAAAAATTCAATATAATAATATTATAACTAGAGATATAGAATAAGACCTATAAGTGGTATAAAGACATTGAAAAATAATGATAAGATTAAATATATGTTTTTAACCCAAGAATTCTTAGGTATCAATCGGGTACCAAAATGGTAATAATTGGTACAGAAAGTGGTAATAATCGGACACCAAAACATTGAGTTTAGTAAAAATAACGGATATTATCGGATTCCAAATAATTTTTACTTGTGACAATTAAATAAATATAGATATTCCAAATTCTGATACAAGACAAATCGATCCGGAAATAACACTTGCCTTACTTTCTCTCCAAGTTAAGGCAATTATAAAATGAAAAAGAAATAAAAAAATCACATTTGTTTCTCAAAGTTCCAGAACTTACGCTTTTCCTTTGTTCTTCTTTCTTCCTTCTTTGTTCTTCATTTTCCAAGCTTTCTCTTTGGGCAAAACTTCATCAAAACACCATAATCTCAAAGGATACTCATAGGTAAGCTTATAAACTTCTCTAATAACATTTTCTCTACATCAAAATCAATTGAAAATTTTATTTTTCCCTTGCTTTTGGTCCTAGTGGCAGCACAAATAAGGGCTGGAATTTGGGGTTTTGAGGCTTGATAAATTAGGGAAAAAGCTCAAGGAAGGTAGGAAAAATCATCCTAGTCTCTTGCTTCATGATGTTTAGCTATTTTGCTAAGATAAGTGCTTGATTTTCTTGGTGTTATGATGCTGAAATCTGAACCAATTTAGGGTTTATGATTGCTTGAGTTATGATGGAATTGTTTATGTTGAAATCAGAATTTTTTTCTAGCAACTACATGTGTTGGAATTGATAGATATGGAAGAATACATCAAGAACAACTATTGTGAACTTGCTGAAAAATCTGAAACCAATTCTTAGAATCTATGATGGACTAAGTTGTGATGAGATTTTGTATACAAACAACCAGAATTTTATTTCAGAAATTTCAGAATTTATAAGTGCTTGGATTGTTATGAAATCTTGTGTATTAGAATTTCATGTGCTGGAATTTTTAGTGTGCTGAAATTTTACAGCACTAAATCTTGGTTTGCATGATATAAGAAGTGTTATAAGTGGGTATGTGCTAAAGTCTTATGTGCTGGAATTTTTCTGCAATAATTCTTGAGTTGTTTTATCTTGCTATACATAATGATCAAGCTTAAAAAAAAAAAATGGCAGCAAAACTTGGTTGTATCTCCAAAATTTAGGAGCAATTATTGTTCAAGAAAACTTGGGTTCTTTCCCTTGAAATTTATAAGAATTTCGTCATGAAGAATTTTACAAGTTATGATGATATAAAAATCTCATAAAAGTTTAATAGATTTTAGAATATCTCATAAGAATTAAGGAGATTTCAAGAGAATCTCAAGCAAGAGTATGAGATATAGAATTATTAGAAAGAGATTTCTCTTAGAATCATAAGGTTCCCCTAAGCCAACATTAAAGATCTTTATAAAAAGGGAAATTTTAAGAAATAAGCCTTATGTAATGTTAATTGCTTAGTGGTAAGCTCATGGATTCACGGGTAGTAGTAGACGTGCTACGCCCTTAGAACTATATCAGGTTGTAATCGCGACGGCGTTACATCGTTATGAGAAAAGGGATGTATGAGAAAGAATAGCGAGGCTATTCAATGATGATGTAGTAGACGTACTCCATCTAGTGAACTATATCAGGTTGTAACGACGACGTTACATCGTTGACAGTACGATCCATAGAGAAGTATATCAGAAGAGTCCTATGGGTTCTACCATTAAGTTTAACATTTTCTAATAAGAAATTAGATCATAAGAAATAATGACACTAATTAATGAGACCATTACATAAACAACCACATATTACATTGCTTATTTTGCATTAAGTTGAATATCATTGATAAACGGTGTTTTCCTATGGAATCGTTGATTCTCATTCCTGCCGTGTGATGTATTTTATATAGATGGCCTCAATCGTGTTCTTCCTAGAGATGCCTAATGTGCAGTGGCACTACGACCAGGAGCTAGGGTCACTGGACTTGGTTGCTGAGTCTCGTATCCGTATTTATGTACTTTTCGCTCGCCGTTTACTGTTATGAGTCCTACTTTTGATCCAGCGTCCCCTTTCCTGCCTTTCCGTTGTATGACTCACCCACCACAGCCACACACGCCTGCTGCGAATGCTGAGTTTGATCCTTCAGAGGAGACATCTTCTAGTTCCTCTACTCCTTCCGGGTAGCGGAGATTGGTAGAGCTACTTAGCTGACGTGCCTAATGGGCACTACTTCTCTACCCGCTTGATCGACTATGGTGTACCCAGTTTGTTGATAGATGTCGTATGCTTAGAGTCCCTCACATTATTGACTATCATGGCTCTTATGTTTGACCTTTTGAGAGCCGCAGACTGAGGAAGTTAGGTTTATCTGTACATAGTTGGCTGTATTTTGTTAGGCCCTAACCCAGATTAGGTGGTCACTGCGAGGACCAGGGTAGGGTTGTTCAAAGTAAATATGTAATTAGGTGTGAATGTATATACTATGCTTATATGACTTAACTGACTATGGACGTGATATAAAATGTAAATTATCGTGTGACGACTTCTTAGGATGCGTATTGTTTTCCCTATTTCTATACGACGATTATTATGTTGAAAGGATTGCGATATGCAAAAGAAAAAAAATCTAGTATAGCTTTTAGTGCAAGGCTCATATTTATTACAACACCTACGCATAAAATTCCTATGAATGAGAAAGATAAAGTCTATAAAGTAGTTATGAGTAACAACTATTACTGTAATGTTATGACTCGAGCATAGCACTATAGTAGGATGGGTGTTACACAATAGTCAATGATTCTATAAAAAATGCAAGTGAGGTACAAGTCAAAATCCTAATTAATCACATCAATAACATAGTAAAACTCATGCAAAATGCTAAGAATTAAAAGTAAGATAAGTGGCATAAATGCCTCTTATCACACTTATTAGCAAAAGTCTCTCTTTTTAAAGCACAGGATCTCTATTTATAGATAGTCTCCAGTGATGACCGTTTCCCTTGATCTATTGTCCAAATGACACGTGTTGATTAGCTGTTTATGTCTTAGAAAAACTCTAGAGGAGTAGCTCGTTGTGTGTCAAAGCTATTGCAGAAGCCGTTTTCTGAACTCTTCTTTCTAGAAATTGAAGTAGTTGACCAGTTGGCAGAGGAAATGACACGCCAGCTTAAGGGTTTGAATTTAAATTTGAAATTCAAATTTCCCTCATTTTCTTGCAAAGAGCACGTTTCAGTGAAGTGAACTTTCGGTGCGGTATTTAGTTCCTTGATATATCTTCTGTAAGCTCCAAAACCCTTCAAAAAGTATTAATGCAGCATGTTTTGAATGATAACAAAACCAATTTAAGGAAAATATTTTGAAGAATGACTAATGTCTACCTTGAGTTTCTGAAGTAGCAAACATGTCATACCGTTAGCATAATATTGCTCCTATAGATAAGCATGGCCAAATATGATTTATCTTGGTTAAAGAAATGAAAACAAAAATGAAAGTGATAATTATATCGTGAATGAGCGTACAAATGCCTAACGGGTTGAAGAAAATCAACAAGTACAAGACATCAAAGCATGGGTCTTCAAAAAGAAGCTGAACTACGAAAGTATACTTAAATTGAAGATATCTATCCATCCCTGAAGCTAGCATGTTCTACTATCTTCAATCATCATGATCGTAATTGTTTATCATCAGCAAACTGGGATTGAAGACAAGAAGACCAAGGACATGTCAAGGAACTGATATTGCACCTCAAAAAGTGAATTTCATAGTAAGATTACTTTTTTGAAAAAGGAGGGAAAATTTGAAATTCAAATTTGAAATCATATATAGCTACAGTGGCATGTCATCTCTTTTGCCAATGTGGTCAACCACTCTAGCTTCTAGAAGGAAGTTTTCAGAATCACGTTCAAAAGGTAAAAAGTAGTTTCTGAAGGTAGTCATAGAAACCTCTACCTCACGACAATTTTTGCAACAAATCTAAAAAAGACAAGCTAGACTTCTAGATTGCTTTTCAAGACACAAATAGATGATCAACACATGTTACTTGGAGAATTAATCAAGGGCAATGGTTACAAAGGCAGATCATCTATAAATAGAGATGTTAAGCCTCCAAAGAAAGACGAACATTACATAGTGTTGATATGCAAAATTTTCTCCTCATCTTTTAATGAAGATTCATTACATCTTGTATTCAGTTTCCTTACTTGTAAAATCTTCTTTCTACATCCTTAGAGATCTTACGTTCTTCCTAGGAAGATTTTTAAAGAAGTTATTTCCTAGATCCATTTGTTGTATATCTTCAAGAAACTTTAGTGTAGGTTAGTTTGGGTGGCAAACCTAAACACAAACCTCTTGTAACCTCGATCTAGTAGTGATCGATGTGAGATAGCTTGGAGAGGCTAAGGTAAATCTACTTGCAACATGACAGGAAGGGGTTCTTGCTTGGTTTTAGCTTGGAGAGGCTAGTATAATACTACTTGGTTTAGTTTGAAGAGGCTAGTTAAAGACTACTCCTTTAGCTTGAAGGCTTGGTGAATAAGTACTTAGTTTGTAATAGCAAGGGTTGTCTACTGGTCACTAGTAAAAGCTTGGGAAGGCTACTGCAAAGACTATCTTGTTTTTCTTCTCGGGTTAAAGGTTTAGTAAAACTCAACGTGGTTAACTGGATATAGGTTGACAAACTAGTATAAAAATATTTGTGTAGGATTTTCTTCTTATCTCTCTTACATTCACTGCTCTAAGTTTATTGTTAAATATTGCTTAAAGTCTATCTTATTTGCTCTTCCGTTACTATTCTGTTACTTATGCTATTGTTCAAAAAGTCACTTTCTAATGCATCTAACCGTGTTTCATTCACTTCAAGCTCAATGGTTGATAGTATTTTGTTTAAGTTTTTAGAAGCAAAAGAAGAAAAAGAGAGAAGAAACATTCAACCCCTCTTTGTGTACTTTTTTACCTACAAGTGGCATCAAAGCTTAGCCTCTAAGGGTTGAGCATTCTAATGATTGTAGAAGATAAAGATCCGAGGGACAAATGGCCCAAAGTATTCATATAGAGAAGGACACTACATCAATTGACCGTCATTCTTTGATAGTGGGGATTATGCCTACTTGGGCAATCACATGGAGTTGTTCATAAAATACACAAGTCTTGACTTATGGGAAATAATTCAAGAAGATGACTATGTTCTAACTAAAAGGTCCCGAACTGATGATGCACTTTCAACATCAGAGAAGTTCCCAAAGATGGATAAAGCAACACATGTGAACTAAGCAAGGCTGAATATGATAAAATCATTGCTTGTGTAACACTCTAATAATTAACCTAATATGCCTAGGTCGTATGATTAATTACTAGACTTTACTCTTTGCTTCAGTTATTTAACCATACTTTGAAAATACTTAATGAAATTACGAGCCATATTTTTTTAAACATGATTGAAATCGTTAGCCTCGTGTAGTGTGAACGATAATCGATAAAGCGGAAAACCACGGGCATATTATGAAAAACACATCATATTGGCTCCATGATATAACATCCATATTTACATAACACAAATATTTTGCCTACCAACAGAGTTAAGCTAGATGTAGGCAATCAAACAAAACATAAATAGTATATGGATGGAAAAATATCCATTAACGGCACCTACTAATAACACTTCAGATATAGGAAGATATTAAAGCTCACGTGCAAAGTTTAGCGATACGTTCCTCAAGGATAATAAGCTGGTTCACCAATTAAGTACATCTTCTAGGTGAGAGCATCAAAATCACGAACATCACCATCACTTTCTGAAGACGAGATGGAAAGAAAAGAAGAGGAGTGAGAAACTTATAAAAGAATCTCAGGAGGGTACTCACCTCATATGCATCGTGTCATCATCATTGTCCTCAGGAACCTTGGGGTTATTATGAAATAGTGAGCATGCTAAGATTGATTTATTAAGTTTGAAAATATACTTTACCGAGATTCGTCGGTTTTAATCATGCGTCTTGTAATGCATCATAAACTTAGCATGTCATGTTTATAATGAACTTTTCCTTTTATATATAATAACATAATTATCCATAAGACCACATCATATTCCTCATCATCATATCATAAATACTATGCATAGAAGAATATCATATTTCTCATCATTATCTCATAAATTCTATGCATAGAAGAACATCATAATCACATAATACGTTACTTAGTTCCTTAGGTGACTTAAAGTTACTTTCATCATCATTTTCCTGGGCCACCCTATACTCCACCCTTTTGGGAGTAATCTAGGTTATGAGCTCATACCTTACTAGTCGTCACTAGCATATACTTATCCCTTTTGATAAGTTAAAGTCCCACTCTACCTTTTGAGAGAACGGGCTAGGAGGCAAGAATCACCTTTTCACCACCTAAAGTCTGATGGGTCCAAAGGATCATTTCCTCATAAGTTTAAGTCACCATTAAGTCTTTGCATGTTATATCATAATACAATTCTCAATTCATAATCATTCATAACATTTTCTTGTTTATAGTCTTATTCTGAATAATATATATACCAACTGGAATCATGCATCTGAAGTTTCCAGGAAAGAGAGGTGGGTCACAAATGGACACGCTTTAATACCAAGTCTTTCCTAGCCAGAACCTTTCCAAATTACACTTTTAAGTAATATACTTTCTTCCAGCAACAAGGGTAAATTTTTAAATAACAAAGAATATTTCATTATTTTACGCATAAGCATTCTCATTGTTTGCAACAGGAACTATAACATGCAAGCCCTAAATCATTCAATGATATCAAATACTTAATAAGCATCAAATCACTACATAGACTTATCATTTCAAACTTCATCATCATACAGTAGTACTAAACTAGATTAGTGGCTGAATTATGAACCTCACATAATTGCTTAAAATTACATTTTAAGCACATGTAAGATACTAGTTTCCCATAAAATCTTTGCAAAGCCTTAAAACTCTTTTAGAAACTAATTCTTTTTGTTAATCTTGAAAGAAATTATAGAACTAAATCAGTAGCTATTTAAAATCATTTTGGGCCTACCTTAATTATGAGGCCGATTTATATATTGAAAGAATTTTCACGATTAAAATTCTCACTTACGATAAAAGGAGCAAGTCTTGAGCTTTAGAGATTTAGGTGATAACTAGAATCATAAACATGCTATGTAACCTCATTTTAATCGTGTCTTTATAAGGTGATAACTTGGAATTATAAACATGATATGCAAGAAACTGGAGCGGCCGTAGTCTGCACTTGGACTAGTGGAGGGAGAAGAGAATCTTAAGAAGGGAGCGGTGGTAGTCCGCACTGGTGAAGGGAGAAGAGAATTCTTTAAGCTCCAAATTCAAGACTTTTTAAAGAATGAATTCTTTGACTCCCATAATCTTAAGGAAGCTTTAGAGTTTTATTACCATGGTTTCAACTTTGCTTGTGATACTTGGGCAAGTCTTTGAACTCTAGGATCTTTAGTGATGACATAAAATAAACATGTCATGCATTGATTCTTTTAGCCATTATAAAATAAAGTGAGAGCACAAAATAAATATGAGATGCATCCTCTTCATTATCTTTGAAGATTAAGTGACAACTTGAAACATAAACATGAAATACAAGCTTGGAAATTTAAACATGAATATGCAAGTTCATTTATTCATTCTTGAGAATTTAGTGATGACATAGAAAGTAAACATGGTTATGCAAGGCATAAACTTAAACATGGATGCAAGTTCATTTTATTTCTTTACTAGAGCTCCTCCAAGACTTTAGAGAAATATAAATTCAACCCAATATATCTTAGCAAGACAAAGTGAAAAATACATCTTTCAAGTTCTAAACTCAAGATCTTTATTTTTACATTATAAAAACATCATTCTTTAAAGTTTTGCATCATCATAAATCCTCAAGAAAAGCTCCCTTAAACAACCACAACTTTAGAATCAGGTAACCTCAATCATTATCTTACTTTCTTATGCATCTAAGGGATTCATTATCATTATTACCCTTAATTATAACCTTCAAGTACATTATTAAACCATGGGACAACATAGGCAGTAGGTTATATTTAAGGTTTTATGCTAGAAGTTACATCTTTAACCTTTCTTGTTACCGGCTTTCCCTATGATGCTAAAATTAATTACTAAACCAATTATGAATCATTTTCACTTATCTAGACATAATAAAATCTGATTCTTATAGCTTTTAAGGGTTTTGGACAGAATGTATAAATTTCATCTTCTAGAGTCCTAGAAATCTTGCTTTTATAATTTTCTAGGAAGCTAGTTTTATCTCTACCATGCATGGAATCATTCCTTTAGCAATAAACCATAATTATCACAACTTCAAACATATTAAACCATCATCATACAGTAGTACTAAACTTAGATTAGTGGCCGAATCATGAACCTCATATAATTGCTTAAAGTCACATTTCAAGTACACATGTGATACTAGTTTACCGTAAAATATTTGCAAAACCTCGAAACTCCTTTAGAAACTAATTCTTTTTGTTAAACTTGAAAGAAATCATAGGACTTTAGGCCTCCCTTAATCATGAGGCCGATTTATACATTGAAAAAATGTTCATGATTAAAATTTTCAGTTAAGATAAAAGGAGCAAGTCTTGAGCTTTAGAGATTTAGGTGATAACTAGAATCATAAACATAATATGCAAATCCCTTTCTTTATCTTTAAGATTTAAGGTGATGACTTGGAAATTAAACATGATATGCAAGACTTGAAATTTAAACATGATGTAAGTGCTTGAAATAAATAAGAAACTAGCGCGGTCCTAGGCTGGACGAAAAGAAGAAATCTTATTACATCTTATTAAGCTCCAAACTCAAGACTTCTTAAAGAATGAATTCTTTGACTCCAATAATCTTAAGGAAATTGAAAGTGAGCTTTAGAGTTCTTATTACCATGGTTCCAACTTTGCTTGTGATACTTGGGCAAGTTTTTTGAGCTCTAGGATTCTTAGGTGATGACATAATAATAAACATGCCATGCGTTGATTCTTTTAGCCATTATAAAATAAAGTGAGAATATAAAATAAATATGAAATGCAACCTTTTATCATCTTTAGAGATTAAGTGACAACTTGAAACATAAACATGAAATGCAAGCTTGGAAATTTAAACATTAGAATGCAAGTTCATTTATTCATTCTTGAGAATTTAGTGATGACATAGAAAGTAAACATGGTTATGCAAGGCATAAACTTAAACATGGATGCAAGTTCATTTTATTTTTTACTAGAGCTCCTCCAAGACTTTAGAGAAATATAAATTCAACCCAATATATCTTAGCAAGACAAAGTGAACTTTAGAGTTCTTTATGCCAAAGTGTCAAAGACAACCTTATAGCTTGAACCTCATCATCAAGCTCAAGGAAATGGATTAAAAGATGAACATCAACACTTTTTGAAATCAATCATAATGAAAACTATTTTTACATAGAGTTCTAAGTTTAAGGTTAGCATAAAAACATCATTCCTTAAAGTTTTGCATTAAGTGGAACTTTCAAGCTTTAGAGGCCTAACTGGTGATAGATTTACAACCCACACTCAAGGTTGTCATCATCAAGTCATCATTTCATTCCTACTTAGGCCATTTGGCCGAAACCATTAAAGAAAAAGGGAAGGAAAACCGAATTGAAAAACTATAGAAAAGGTTCATTGATTTAACATTTTGAGCTAGAAACATAACTTGTCATAGCATAAAATGAATTTAGAAACAACACCCTACCTAATTTGGCTTGAAGGAAAGGAAAAGACCTTGGTTTCTTTGAGTGAAATGAAAGAAAATCTTCTTGAAAACTTGAAGAAGAATTTCGGCCAAGGGGAGGAAGAAAGAAAGCTTTTGTGCTTTGTAAAAACTAGAAATGTGTAAGCATGAGCAAAGCTTTCCAAGACTCCAAAGCAAGCATATTTATAGAGAAATTCAAGCTCATGTATGGACAAGAGGAGGAGGTAAAAGTGGCGGATTTTAATGGGGAACAAAGGGAGGAAAAAATCATTTTATTGCTTGGTGGCTTAAAACATGAAATCATGTTTCAAGGTTCCTTGTTTTATGGTAAATTTTGGCATTATGTTTAGTGCACAATTTGGGCATTAGGTGGCACCATTTTCTGGTCCACTTATGATCAGATTGGCTTTTATTTTTTAGTGGGAAATCATGTATTAGATGTTTAATTACTTAGGTAAAAGGTTAGAAATTGATAGGTTAGTGAAAACAGGGTAAAATGTTAGGTGTTTAGGTCAATTCAAGACAAAGTAAAACAAATAATCATGCATTAATGAATGAAGTTAATTTTAAGTAAGTAAAAATCAATTTGTAACATAGATTCATAACTTAAGATAAGAAAATATAATTTTACGAGGTTTTACCTAAATTGAAATTCTAAGTAAACTTGAAATAATGCATTCTTTGTAATTAAGAAAATATAATTTTTCTTCAGTAAATATTAGGCTTTAATCACCTCAAATAATTATTTTTAACCTTAGATAATTAATTTTTAACTCTAAGTTAATAATTGAAATCAATTCAAATTTAATCGAGTTAAAATCACTTAAATTACTTAAGTACAATTTACTAGGGGCAAAAAGGTAATTTTCCTCAAAACTACCGGACCACCGGGCTTAACCAATGGTCAATCATAGCTTAAAAACATCTTTTAAAACATGTTAGTGAGGTTTGGGCTCAGTGGCATGCAAATAAAAAAACGTTAGAGGCGTTTTGGTCATTTCGCGTCGAACTCAAAATTCAGATTCTTATCCTCTATTAATACACATAACACAAACAATCCCCTATTATCCTCAAAACATCCCTTGAGGAGTTGGGCCCACAATCCTCATTTTCTGAGTAAAATGACCTAAGGGCATTTTGGTCATTTTACACCTAGAAATTAAGGTTTGCAACTCTCGCTCAAAATCGCTCCTAACATCTTTTCTAATGTTATATTCCTTTATTGAGGATTGTTTGGTTTAATTTTATATAAGAATTACCTAGGGGTAATTCAGGAATTTTAAATGACGTAAAAATTGGCGTTGCATTGGTTCATCAATATGAGATGTTTAAAATGATAGATCAAGAGTATTGATGAAATGACCACAAGGTTTATGCACATCATAAACCAGCTAAAGGGGCTAGGCAAATGATATTCTTAACTTTGAAATGGTTAAAAAAATCTTAAGAAGCCTCCTATCAAATGGTTGCCTAAGGTCACAGCCATCATAGAGAGTAAAGACCTTCAAACTCTTAGTCATACGTACTCATCAGGTCACTTAAACTCATGAGGTAGTGCTCTCTGATATGCATGATGAATCCATCAAGAACAACAAGTCCATGGCCTTGAAGTTGTCTCAAAGCTGAATAAGGCTAAGGCAATGAGAGTTGCTGAAACCTCTAGATGAAGAAGAAGAGTTCGATGATGAGATAAAAGACAAAGATGGAGATGACTCTCAATGCTAGTGAGGAAGGTGTCAAAAGCCTGGAGAGGCAAGACAAAGAAGAAGAGACATCAAGCTCAAGAAGAATAGAGGGTAACGTGAGGCTGGAAAGTATCACCTACTACAACTATGGAGAGAAGGACACTTTAGACAGAATATCCCAAACTCAAGGGTCCATAGAAGAAGTTCATGACTACGAAGAAAGGTGTAACACCCTAATATTTAACCTCAATACGCCTAGGACGTATCAAGACTAATTATTAGTTATTACTTTTCTTTAAATTCATTTATAAAATACTTAGCGGAAAATACGGGTAAATTTTTTTTTTGAAATGATTTATATAAACCAAAGTGCGAGCCTTTGCGCGTAACATAAACAACGTGAAGCGGAAGAATAAATAAAACATACAGAATATACACATTAAAGAACACATCCATCATAAACATCATTCCTCATTACTTTTAATATAGTTTAGTACATCACAACGAGATATAAGAAACATAAAGTCTTACCCGCACTAGTGGGCAGAGCTAGGACAATGGGAAACATAAAGACAAATACATGGTAATAATCCCAAAAGATAAACACCCAACTATCACTACCCTCCCACTCCAAGCCTCCTGGTGACGCCGTCCTCGGTTGGGGATGTAGCCCGCGAACTGACGAAGCTCCTCGATGTAGCCCAACGAAGCGGAGATCTAGGCATGGGAATCGAGGGACAGCGTGGCCTCCGCGTCGTGGTCGCCTCTCGGCTGTCGAACGCGCCTCGCATGCCTCGGCTGGGTGGCCGTGTCCTCACTACCTCCTCCGTGACCCATAGGGAACGAAGGGAAGATCCCTCCAAGGATCAGCCTGATCGAGACGGGGAACATACTCGGATATCCGCGTACCTCGAGGAAGGTCGGCACAACGGTCTCTATCTCGGGTCGTGTCCTCTCGAAGATCAGGTCGTCGCCAAAGGGTGAAGTCGGATCGAAGTGATAGCTGGAGACGGGGGAAGCAAAAGGGCGTCCACATATGCAAAACGCGCACCTCGCAATGACCCTTGAAGTGGTAGGACTGATGCTCGGGGTCATAGTGCACCTCCCATGTAGGCGGGTCAATGAAAATCACGAACGACGCCATCGATATCTGAAGACGTAAGAAAGAGAGAGGGGTGAGAATTCTTCTAAAGAATCTCGTAGGAAGTCCTCTATCCTAGTGCCATCGTTTACGTCCCAGAACCTTGGGTTTATTATGAAAATGTTGAGCATGCATAGGTTCATTATGAGGTTTTCACAAAGGTCGTTGTCCAAGGTCCATGTCTTTTATAATGATTCTTAATGCATGTATGCAACATAATGTTTCATGGATGCATGGTAGCACTTTAGGTAAATCAAACAATAATTCAAACAACATTGTGTGGCATGAAACTTTTCTTTGAACATCTTTCCTTTTCTCATACTTGTGTCACCAATAATATAGTAACCGCACCCTTAAACTAGGCTATGAGCTCATACCTTAACTAGTCGTCACTAGTTCTTACTTATCCTCTTGATAAGCGAATCATAAATATCATAATCCCGACTCCAAGAGTACGGGGGGGAAGGATCACCCATCATGGGACTTTCTCCTTCTTCGAAACGCATCGACTGGTTAAGCCAGCGACTTTGTCCGCTTCGGTATGGCTCGACGTCCATACCCACTTTCTTTCCCTCAGAAGGAGAAATGCGTCTCGGCATATAACTTTTAAACTTCATATTTCTCAAAAACTTTCTTTTTGTCCCTCAAATTTGACGGAAATTCGGCATAACAGCTACTCTCCGAATTTCCTCAAATTGAGTCATGCCACATAATTTCAGTCACATGCATCATTTTCATGGAACTTTCTCATTGCCACAACTTTCTAGTTCACATGAGCATATTTCTCAATTTCATTCATATCTTTGAAACATTATGCATTTCAAACACAACAATTCATCAATTATGCATATAAAGTTTCATGCTCAAGGAACTAACATAATCACATCATCATACGTGTGCACGAGGTTCATCATCATAATCATACTCTCGTCCACCTATCTTCAGTATCTTATGCTTTGCCCCTTTCGGGCTTTAAACTTGTATTTGCATTATTATTACCCTCAAGGGGTTGGCACTTAAACTTTTCCTCTAGAGTTTGAACTCACCAAGATTCCACTCAGCACTCAACATAAAAGGGCAGAAAATATATATCGTTTGCTAAGGGCTCTAAATCTCCATTCGCGACCCTTTTAAGATCCATCTAAGACTCCATAATTAATTCTTAGATCAATTATGAGGGATTCCTAGGCATGTTCTCTAAGTTATAAACCACTTAGATCTCTTATCATCATCTTATGCTTAAAATTAGCACCTAATCATTTATGAAGGGATTCTTGTACATGTCTTACTAATTATGAATCATTTATCCCTGAATTAACCATTCTAAAACAGATTTGCACTTCTTTGTATTAAGGTGTTCTAGAATTCTCATCTCAAGTCCCTTTTTAGTTACTTATTCTTTACTAGCTTCTCTAAATCGATCCTTGCTTCACTCAACATAATTTTACACATTTAACACCTTAGAACAGCATTTATACAGTAGCCAAACATAGAACCGAAATCATGAACCCATAAGATCACATAATCTCTTGGGTTGAAATGCATATAAGTTGCTAGTTTTCTCTTGGAATGTTTCTGAAAACAAAAGGTGTTCTGGTAATCGATTACATGTTCCTAGTAATCGATTACCAAGTTCAATTCATTCTGGGTTTTCAAAAACAAGGTAATCGATTACACATAATGGTAATCGATTACGTAGGTTAATATTTCAAAAAGTAAAGAACATAGGTAATCGATTACATGCGACGTAATCGATTACTTAGGTTAAATCTGTTTCTGGAAGAGTGAGAGACATTTACATTATAAAGTAATCGATTAAGGTTTCAGAAGGTCTTGGCATGAAAAGCCGTAGTAATCGATTACACTACCTCTGGTAATCGATTACCAAACCAAAAGTCCTTCAAAACCTTCTGGTAATCGATTACATTGGTGGTAATCGATTACCAGAACCTTGAAAAATTGAGAAAACATGATTTTGACACATTCCAAACTATTTTAAACCTCTTGAGACCTCATAAAACAGTTTCCAACATTTCCTTGAAAATCATTCATGTATTTTACAAAATCAAACCATTGTTGGTTCATACCAAAACTCATCCATTTCTTTTTGAATGGAGTTTCCTTTTTAGGATACTTAGGGCAAGTCTTTGAGCTCTAGAGTGTTTAGGTGATGACAAAATCTTAAACATGCCATGCACTTTATTTTACTCTTCATTAGAAAGTAAAGTGAGAGCATAAAATAAATATGAGATGCAACTTCATTATTATCTTTAAGGATTAAGTGATGACTTGAAATATAAACATGAAATGCAAGCTTGGGAATTTAAATATGGTAATGCAAGTTCATTCATTTACTCTTGTGAAATTAGTGATAACATCAAAATAAACATGAGATGCAAGACATAAATTTAAACATGAATGCATCTTGTTTTTGTCTTAGCTAGAGCTCTTGCAAGACTTTTAGAGGAACATAAACCTCAACCCATTATGCATCATAAGGCAAGCTTTAGAGTTCTTAGCACCTAGACTTCAAGAGAAATCTTAAGGTTTGAACTCACCATCAAGCTTAAGGAAATGGACCCAAAGTTCATCACTTTGTCTAAACAAAACTACAAGAACTAAGTCATATTCTTTATTTTATTGCTCATAGGCTTCAATCTAGCGCGGATTCTAAACGGCCGACCAACTTTAAGGTTGGCAAGGGTAAGCCTAGAGCTCTTTGAAATCATGAGATTAACTTTCTTAACAAAACTTTCGTGATCTACTAGACATATTTTACAAACTTTGTTCAAATCCATAGAAGAAAACTGAAATCCTTAAAGGAAAGAGGAAGAGGAAAAACCGAAACTTAAGCCAAGAAAAGAAAGGAAATCCAAGCATGTATGGTCCAAGACCAAGTTGTTTCAAGCTTTAGAGGTTTCTCACATGACAACAACAAATCATTATCTTGAAACCTCATCATCAAGCTCACATTCTTTTTGTAAGAAGGCCTCTTGGCCGAAAAAGAAAGAGGAAGGAAAAGGAGTTTGAAACCAAGAGAAAAACTAGAACTTTCTTGAAGAACACAAACAAAAATCATCAAAACTTAACCCCTACCTTAAGAAGTCTTGAAGAGATGTAAGAAAGCTTTGTTTTCTAGATGGAAGGAGAAGGAAATCCTTTTGGAGTCTTGAGGAAGAAATCAGCCAAGTTGAGGGAATTTGAGAGGAATGAGAGAATTTGCAAGAAGTGTGAACTTACCAAGTGAACCAAAGTGTGACAAGGTTCATCAAGGCTTGGTATTTATAGAAAACTTGCAATATGGAGGCTGAAATGGGAGGGAACCGGCCTTTTGGAGGAGGAGGAGGAGGAAATATCTCTTACAAAGGTATGGGCTTAGGCATGGCAAGCATGGTTGGAAGCATGGGCAAGGTATGGCCTAAAGCATGGGCTTGGAGTGCATCACAACTCAACATGTGGCACCATTTTGGGGACAGATTTTCGGCCTCCTCATCAGCCAAGGGGAAGGGATTTTTGTTCATGTAATTGTGGTTTAAGGATGTGTTTAAGTGTTTCTATGATTAGGCTTTTTGATTAGGAGTTTGTAAGCAAGCGTTAGGTGAGAAAATGGTTAATTGAGGTGGTTCAAGACTTGATTAGGAGGGTGATCTTATTAGATTAGTAATTTAAAATAATTCTTTTGGTCAAATGAGGTATGGCTCAATTCCTTAATTTAAGGAAAGAGAGAGAAAACACTATTCAAGATTCCATGACTAGAAATCTTGAATTTAAAGAATACGTTAGAGTTTATCTAAGCAATCTTAGGTTCTAATTAACCTTAATAAATCATTTTGACTCTAGATTAATTATCGAAATAAATTAATCTTCGATTAGAGCCTAATATCGCTTAGGTTTGCTATTGCTTCATTAGGCGCACTGTACACTGTTCTAGGGGCAAAATGGTAATTTTGCACTAAAACTGCATGGACCTTCAGACAAACTAAACATCAAACATTGCTCATAAACATCATTCTAAACTTCCTGGAAAGTTTAGGCTCAAACGGCATCTTTTACCCGTGTAGACAGGCGGGTATTTTGGTCATTTTGAGAAGTTTAGAAACGAGGTTTCCCCTCGATATCATTCATAACAGCATAATCCCCTTCAAACATCGAGTTGACCCATTCGAGGGTTGCGGGCAACTGCCCTTTAATTTCGGTAGAAATGACCTCAGGGCATTTTGGTCATTTGTACTCTAACGGAGAATGAGGCGTACATTACTCCCCTCCTTAAAAAAAATTCGTCCTCGAAATTCGTTACCTTAGAAAGCTCGGGCATTCATTCAAATTCCAACTCCCATGTGTACTCCTCCGTCTTGTCTCCCCCGCGACTTTCACCAAAGGAACGGACTTACTCCTCAACTGCTTGACACCACGGTCCACGATCCTCGTTGGTGGAGGTGAAAGTTAGGTCCTCCCTCAACTGTACATGCTCTGGCTCTAACACATGGCTAGGGTCGGATTGATATTTCTCATGGGAGACGTGAAAGACGTCATGAAGATTTGACAGATTTGGAGGTAGGGCTATTTGCAGATCCCGACTTCTGAAGGATTTCAAAGGTCCGAGAAATGGGGACTCAATTTCTTGATTTTCATGGCTCTACCTATAGTGGGAGTTATTCTCAAGAAAACATGCTCACCTTCTTGGAATTCTAACGGCTTTCGCCGCTTGTCCGCATAGCTCTTTTGTCGGCTTTGAGCAGTCAAGATTCTATCCTTGATCATTTTTATTTGCTCTGTGGTTTCCCTTACTACATCCGTCCCAAAATGCTTTGTTCTCCGAGATCATGCCAGCACAAAGGCGACTAACACTTCCTTCCATACAAGGCCTCGTACGGTGCCATATCGAGACTCGCATGATAACTGTTGTTATACGCGAACTCGATAAGGTACTTATCCCAACTCCCTTTCTATATCCAAAACACATGCCCTTAGCATATCCTCCAATGTTTGGATAGTTCTTTCCGATTGTCCATCTGTTTGGGGGTGGTAAGCCGTGCTTAAGCACAACTTAGAACCAAACGCCTTTTGAAAGGCTTCCCAAAAACGCGACGTAAACCGCGATCTCTCCGAAATTATCGTCGATGGAACTGTGTAACCTTACTATCTCTTGGATGTACAACTGGGCCAACTTCTAGGGAAAAGGTTAACTTGATGGGTAGGAAATGGGCCGACTTGGTTAACCTCCACTATTACCCATATAGCGTCATGGGCTTGGGTTCGGGGTAGGCTGGTCACAAAATCCATAGTATATCCCACTTCCATTCGGGGATAGGCAAAGGTTGCAACATTCCTGAAGGCTTCTGGTGCTCAATCTTCACCTTTGACAGACCAAGCACTTACTAACCCAGGCTACTACGTCCCTTTTCAATGGGGGCCACCAAAACATCTTCTTTAAATCCTGATACATCTTGGTGGCACAGGATGGATGGTGAAGTGGCTTTTATGGGCCTCCTCCAAGATACTCTCTCGGAGGTCACCATCTTGCGGTACACACATCCGCCCTTCAAACCTCCACAATCCATCTCCCCTTGCTCAAAACCCTTAAGCTTTCCAGCCTTAACCGCCTCTAGAGTCTCCCTAAACTCCTCATTTCTACTTGTGCCATCATCACCCTTTGTTTAAACCCACTTGTTCCTGTAAGATGACACATCTTTACACTCTTTTGTTATTGACATCCCCAAATTCATGTCCCTAAACTTCTCTATGAGCTCAACTTCCTTGACCATCATGTGGGATAAGCGTAATGATTTTCGACTCAAGGCATCGGCAACCACATTGGCTTTGCCGGGTGGTAACTTAGGCCGAAATCATAGTCCTTTAGAAACTCCATCCACCTTCTTTGCCTCATGTTTAGCTCTTTTTGATCAAAGAGATGCTTAAGACTCTTATGATCGGAGAAAACTTCAAACCTCACTCCGTACAAGTGATGCCTCCATATTTTCAAGGCAAACACTATGGCGGCTAACTCTAGGTCATGGGTAGGGTAATTAACCTCATGAGGCTTGAGTTGTCTAGACGCATAGGCTACCACTTGCCTATTTTGCATCAATACACATCCTAAACCTTTTCCAGAAGCATCACAATATACCTCGAAGGGTACATTGGGGTCGGGCAAAACCAAACTGGGGTCGAGGTCAACCTTTCCTTTAACTCTAGGAAGCTCTTTTCACAATCGGGATTCCATGAAAACGGGGTGTTCTTCCTAGTTAGCTTGGTTAGGGAAGAGCAATCTGGAAAAACCCTTGATAAACCTACGGTAATAGCCTGCTAAACCCAAAAAGCTCCGTATTTGAATAATGGTCGGTCTATCCCAATTCATTACAGCTTCTATCTTACTAGGGTCAACGCTATACCCCTTTTGATACTACATGTCCCAAAAACTTCACTTCCTCCAACCAGAATTCACACTTAGAGAGCTTAGCATACAACTTCTTCTCTTTCAACACCTCTAAAACCAACTTCAAGTGACCTTCATGCTCCTCGTGAGTCTTTGAATAGATGAGTATGTCATCTATGAAAACAACCACGAACTTATCTAAATAGGTCTAAAGATCCTATTCATATAGTCCATAAACACGGCGGGTGCATTTGAGTCCAAAGGACATCACGGCGAACTCAAAGTGTCCGTACCGTGTCCTAAAAGCGGTTTTAGGTATATCCTCATCTCTTACTCGAATTTGGTGGTATCCGACCTCAATCAATCTTGGAGAATACCACCGCTCCTTTCAACTGGTCCATAAGATCATCAATCCTAGGCAAAGGGTATTTATTCTTCACGTCACACGATTCAATTGCCTATAATCTATACATAATCTCATGCTCCCATCCTTTCTTAACAAACAAAACCGGGCTACAGGTGGCACTAGGTCTGATAAAACTCTTTTCTAACAACTCTTCCAACTGGGTTTTTCAATTCCTTCAACTCCAAGGGTGACATCCTATACGGGGCTATCGAGATAGGTCCCGTTCCCGTACCAACTCGATGGAGAACTCCACCTCTCTCTGGAGGAACTTGGGTATATCATTGGAAAACCTCGGGTACTTTCTTACCAGGAATGTCATCTATGTTCTGCTCAAAGTCTACCTCGCTAGCGGCTAGAAGGACATATCCCTTAGTTTTCTCCCACTCCAGAAGACATCTACGACATTCACATAAAGTTTCAAGGTTTGACTAGTCTTGCTAGGGGATGACGAAAAATAACAGATTTGGTATGACCTAACAACACATGGTTAGCGTGAAGCCAATCCATGCCAAGGATTACGCCTATGTCTTTCAAGGGTAAACAAATTAAATCTATGACAAAAGATCTATTTTCAACGGTAAGATGGCAATTTAGACAACAGTTACATGTATGTACAGGACGGTTGGTAGGAGTAGAAACAACGAGATCAAAAGGAAGCTTAGAAACTTGCAAATTTAGAGACTCGACACTAGCATGTGAGATAAAAGAATGAGTAGCACCAGAGTCATATAGCACATTAAGGTCCTACCATTTAGTTCGCACTTACCTTCGATGAGGTCGTTGGATCCATGTGCGTCCTCTGCGTTGAGGGTAAAGACTCGTCCTTGGTGTTGCGGTCGGGATTCTGACTTGACGACCCTCCATTACTTTTGCAGTCCTTCGCATAGTGGCCGAGCTTGCCACATCTGAAACACACTCCTTGCCCGGCTAAGGGACGGTTGCCATGATTCTTTCCAGCGGGGCACTCCAGCTTGTGCGGTCAAGGGAAGGCGGGGGCTCCTTGGGGTGCCTTGTTCTTGTTCCCATTGGGCCCTCCTTGTTGATTGTTGTTGTTGTTATTGCGAGGACCGCCCATTCCGCCTTGTTGATGGTTGCGGTTTCCGCGGCCGTTGTTGAACGGCGGCCTTGGGTGTTGCCAGATGGTTGATTGTTGGGTCCTCTTTGTTGTTGTGGTTGATGATGTTGTTGTTGTTGCTTGAACTGATTGGATTGGTAGGGATGGTAGTGGTTCCTCATTTGAGTCTGATTTGATGGCTTGAACTTCGGGGCTTGAGGTCCCAACCCACGGGACGATCCACCCTTGCGCACTCATCTTCTTGTGCCCTTCTTCGATGATTCGGCACTTGTTGACTAGGGTCGGGAAGTCCCTAATCTCCATGTGTGCCACGGCAAAGTTAAGTTCGGCCCTTAACCGGCCTCGAACTTAACACACTTCCATACCTCATCGGGTTCCCTTGGAAAACTCGTGAGAACTTGATCAACTCTTCAAATTTTGCCGTGTCCTGGCGTAGACATTCCACCTTGGACCAACTGCATGAACTCAATGTCCTTGGCGTTCTTCACGGATTCGGGAAATACTTCTCATAGAAGTACGTCTTAACAGCTCCCAATTGATGGCTGCGCCCGTAGCTTCAGCGGCCTTCGGTGCGGTCCACCAAAACTTAGCGTCGGCTTCCATCATGTAGGCAGCAAAGGTGACTTTCTGTTCCTCCGAAAGGTAACCACGAGTAGATCTTTTCCATGTTCTTGATCCACTCATCAGCCTTGTCGGTTCAGAGCTCCACGAAAGGTTGGGGATTAGCCTTGCGAACTCCCAAAACGGGCTTGTTCCACAGCTTCGCGGGGACCTTGAGCGCGTCCTTGGTTGATTCATGCGGTCGAACATGCGTTCCATCGCCCTAGCCATTTCGCGTAGAGCAAGCTCTCATCCCCTCGTTCACCGCGGCGTTGCGTTCCTTTCTCTCCCGGGTGCCATTGGTCCCTAAGCACACAAGTCAACAAATACCGAGGTGATCAGGCTCAACATTCCGAACTGAATGAGCTAGTTACCATGGCATAGACAAGCAGACAAGGTCATGAATGCCTACCCTATAGCTTATCTCTAATAGCTAAGCACTACACATGACATACTAACGTAACATGCTTCTAAAGCATGGTCAGTCCAATCCTAAGGCTCATGAAATTGAACTCTGATACCATAATGTAACACCCTAATATTTAACCTCAATACGCCTAGGACGTATCAAGACTAATTATTAGTTATTACTTTTCTTTAAATTCATTTATAAAATACTTAGCGGAAAATACGGGTAAATTTTTTTTTGAAATGATTTATATAAACCAAAGTGCGAGCCTTTGCGCGTAACATAAACAACGTGAAGCGGAAGAATAAATAAAACATACAGAATATACACATTAAAGAACACATCCATCATAAACATCATTCCTCATTACTTTAGATAATATAGTTTAGTACATCACAACGAGATATAACAGAAACATAAAGTCTTACCCGCACTAGTGGGCGGAGCTTGCAGTACAATGGGAAACATAAAGACAAATACATGGTAATAATCCCAAAAGATAAACACCCAACTATCACTACCCTCCCACTCCAAGCCTCCTGGTGACGCCGTCCTCGGTTGGGAGATGTAGCCCGCGACTGACGAAGCTCCTCGATGTAGCCCAACGAAGCGGAGATCTAGGCATGGGAATCGAGGGGACAGCGTGGCCTCCGCGTCGTGGTCGCCTCTCGGGCTGTCGAACGCGCCTCGCATGCCTCGGCTGGGTGACGTGTCTCACTACCTCCTCCGTGACCCATAGGGAACGAAGGGAAGATCCCTCCGAAGGATCAGCCTCTGAGTACGGGGAACATACTCGGATATGCGCGTACCTCCGACGAGGAAGGTCGCACGACGGTCTCTCATCTCGGGTCGTGTCCTCTCGAAGATCAGGTCGTCGCCAAAGGGTGAAGTCGGATCGAAGTGATAGCTGGAGACGGGGGAAGCAAAAGGGCGTCCCACATATGCAAAAACGCGCACCTCGCAATGACCCTTGAAGTGGTAGGACTGATGCTCGGGGTCATAGTGCACCTCCCATGTAGGCGGGTCAATGAAAATCACGACGACGCCATCGATATCTGAAGACGTAACGGAAAGAAGAGAGAGAGGTGAGAATTCTTACTAAAGAATCTCAGTAGGGAAGTCCTCTATCCTAGTGCCATCGTTTACGTCCCAGGAACCTTGGGTTTATTATGAAAATGTTGAGCATGCATAGGTTCATTATGAGGTTTTCACAAAGGTCGTTGTCCAAGGTCCATGTCTTTTATAATGATTCTTAATGCATGTATGCAACATAATGTTTCATGGATGCATGGTAGCACTTTAGGTAAATCAAACAATAATTCAAACAACATTGTGTGGCATGAAACTTTTCTTTGAACATCTTTCCTTTTCTCATACTTGTGTCACCAATAATATAGTAACCGCACCCTTAAACTAGGCTATGAGCTCATACCTTAACTAGTCGTCACTAGTTCTTACTTATCCTCTTGATAAGCGAATCATAAATATCATAATCCCGACTCCCAGAGTACGGGTAGGGGCCTAAGGATCACCCATCATGGGACTTTCTCCTTCTTCGAAACGCATCGACTTTAAGACCAACGACTTTGTCCGTTCGGTATGGCTCGACGTCCATACCCCCACGGGTTTTTTCTCCTCAGAAGGAGGAGAAATGCGTCTCGGCATATAACTTTTAAACTTCATATTTCTCAAAAACTTTCTTTTTGTCCCTCAAATTTGACGGAAATTCGCGGCATAACGCTACTCTCAAATTTCCTCAAATTTGAGTCATGCCACATAATTTCAGTCACATGCATCATTTTCATGGAACTTTCTCATTGCCACAACTTTCTAGTTCACATGAGCATATTTCTCAATTTCATTCATATCTTTGAAACATTATGCATTTCAAACACAACAATTCATCAATTATGCATATAAAGTTTCATGCTCAAGGAACTAACATAATCACATCATCATGTGTGCACGAGGTTCATCATCATAATCATACTCTCTCGTCCACCTATCTTAAGTATCTTATGCTTTGCCCCTTTCGGGCTTTAAACTTGTATTTGCATTATTATTACCCTCAAGGGGTTGGCACTTAAACTTTTCCTCTAAAGTTTGAACTCACCAAGATTCCACTCACACTCAACATAAAAGGGCAGAAAATATATATCGTTTGCTAAGGGCTCTAAAATCTCCATCGCGACCCTTTTCCATCTCTCGCCTAAGACTCCATAATTAATTCTTAGATCAATTATGAGGGATTCCTAGGCATGTTCTCTAAGTTATAAACCACTTAGATCTCTTATCATCATCTTATACTTAGAAGATTAGCACCTAATCATTTATGAAGGGATCTTGTACATGTCTTACTAATTATGAATCATTTATCCCTGAATTAACCATTCTAAAACGGATTTGCACTTCTTTGTATTAAGGTGTTCTAGAATTCTCATCTCAAGTCCCTTTTTAGTTACTTATTCTTTACTAGCTTCTCTAAATCGATCCTTGCTTCACTCAACATAATTTTACACATTTAACACCTTAGAACAGCATTTATACAGTAGCCAAACATAGAACCGAAATCATGAACCCATAAGATCACATAATCTCTTGGGTTGAAATGCATATAAGTTGCTAGTTTTCTCTTGGAATGTTTCTGAAAACAAAAGGTGTTCTGGTAATCGATTACATGTTCCTAGTAATCGATTACCAAGTTCAATTCATTCTGGGTTTTCAAAAAACAAGGGTAATCGATTACACATAATGGTAATCGATTACGTAGGGTTAAATCTGTTCCAAAAAAGTAAAGAACATAGGGTAATCGATACATACGACGGTAATCGATTACTTAGGTTAAATTTTTTCTGGAAGAGTAAAGAACATTTGGTAATCGATTACATTATAAAGTAATCGATTAAGGGTTTCCAAAGGTCTGGGGCATGAAAAGTAGTAATCGATTACACTCCTCTAATCGATTACCAGAACCAAAAGTCCTTCAAAAACCTTTGGTAATCGATTACATTGGTGGTAATCGATTACCAACCTTGAAATTGAGAAAACATGATTTTGACACATTCCAAACTATTTTAAACCTCTTGAGACCTCATAAAACAGTTTTCCAACATTTCCTTGAAAATCATTCATGTATTTTACAAAATCAAACCATTGTTGGTTCATACCAAAACTCATCCATTTCTTTTTGAATGGAGTTTCCTTTTTAGGATACTTAGGGCAAGTCTTTGAGCTCTAGAGTGTTTAGGTGATGACAAAATCTTAAACATGCCATGCACTTTATTTTACTCTTCATTAGAAAGTAAAGTGAGAGCATAAAATAAATATGAGATGCAACTTCATTATTATCTTTAAGGATTAAGTGATGACTTGAAATATAAACATGAAATGCAAGCTTGGGAATTTAAATATGGTAATGCAAGTTCATTCATTTACTCTTGTGAAATTAGTGATAACATCAAAATAAACATGAGATGCAAGACATAAATTTAAACATGAATGCATCTTGTTTTTGTCTTAGCTAGAGCTCTTGCAAGACTTTTAGAGGAACATAAACCTCAACCCATTATGCATCATAAGGCAAGCTTTAGAGTTCTTAGCACCTAGACTTCAAGAGAAATCTTAAGGTTTGAACTCACCATCAAGCTTAAGGAAATGGACCCAAAGTTCATCACTTTGTCTAAACAAAACTACAAGAACTAAGTCATATTCTTTATTTTATTGCTCATAGGCTTCAATCTAGCGGATTCTCGACCGACCAACTTTAAGGTTGGCAAGGGTAAGCCTAGAGCTCTTTGAAATCATGAGATTAACTTTCTTAACAAAACTTTCGTGATCTACTAGACATATTTTACAAACTTTGTTCAAATCCATAGAAGAAAAACTGAAAATCCTTAAAGGAAAGAGGAAGAGGAAAAACCGAAACTTAAGCCAAGAAAAGAAAGGAAATCCAAGCATGTATGGTCCAAAACCAAGTTGTTTCAAGCTTTAGAGGTTTCTCACATGACAACAACAAATCATTATCTTGAAACCTCATCATCAAGCTCACATTCTTTTTGTAAGAAGGCCTCTTGGCCGAAAAAGAAAGAGGAAGGAAAAGGAGTTTGAAACCAAGAGAAAAACTAGAACTTTCTTGAAGAACACAAACAAAAATCATCAAAACTTAACCCCTACCTTAAGAAGTCTTGAAGAGATGTAAGAAAGCTTTGTTTTCTAGATGGAAGGAGAAGGAAATCCTTTTGGAGTCTTGAGGAAGAAATCAGCCAAGTTGAGGGAATTTGAGAGGAATGAGAATTTGCAAGAAGTGTGAACTTACCAAGTGAACCAAAGTGTGACAAGGTTCATCAAGGCTTGGTATTTATAGAAAACTTGCAATATGGAGGCTGAAATGGGAGGGGAACCGGGCCTTTTGGAGGAGGAGGAGGGAGGAAAATATCTCTTACAAAGGTATGGGCTTAGGCATGGCAAGCATGGTTGGAAGCATGGGCAAGGTATGGCCTAAAGCATGGGCTTGGAGTGCATCACAACTCAACATGTGGCACCATTTTGGGGACAGATTTCGGCCTCCTCATCAGCCAAGGGGAAGGGATTTTTGTTCATGTAATTGTGGTTTAAGGATGTGTTTAAGTGTTTCTATGATTAGGCTTTTTGATTAGGAGTTTGTAAGCAAGCGTTTAGGTGAGAAAATGGTTAATTGAGGTGGTTCAAGACTTGATTAGGAGGGTGATCTCATTAGATTAGTAATTTAAAATAATTCTTTTGGTCAAATGAGGTATGGCTCAATTCCTTAATTTAAGGAAAGAGAGAGAAACACTATTCAAGATTCCATGACTAGAAATCTTGAATTTAAAGAATACCGTTAGAGTTTATCTAAGCAATCTTAGGTTCTAATTAACCTTAATAAATCATTTTGACTCTAGATTAATTATCGAAATAAATTAATCTTCGATTAGAGCCTAATATCGCTTAGGTTCTAATTGCTTCATTAGGCGCACTGTACACTGTTCTAGGGGCAAAATGGTAATTTTGCACTAAAACTGCCTGGGACCTTCCGGTCAACTAAACATCAAACGTTGCTCATAAACATCATTCTAAACTTCCTGGAAAAGTTTGGGCTCAAACGGCATCTTTTAGGTGTAGACACGGGGTATTTTGGTCATTTTGCGGAAGTTTAGAAACGAGGTTTCCCCTGATATCATTCATAACAGCATAATCCCCTTCAAACATCGAGTTGACCCATTGAGGGTTGCCGGGCTGTCCCTCGAATTTCGGTAGAAGTGACCTCAGGGGCATTTTGGTCATTTGTACTCTAACGGAAAAATGAGACGTACAAAAGGCATGCTTGCCACCTGGAAAGAATCAAAGGAAGAGAAGGAAGGAACATAAGATTAGGAGGAGCTAGATGTTGCAAACATATGCTTATGGGGATATCGTTAGAAAGTGAACCTGAGGTAAATAGCTTCAATTGATCTTTCCTATAATGAAATTTTACTTTGTATGAAGAGTTGCTTGAGGACTCTCAAAACTCTTTCCTCTCACTATCTCAATCTGAAAAGAAAACATCAAAAGGTCATTTTAGAACTTGAAATGGCCAAAGCAAAGTTGAGAGTCTAAAGCTTGAAAAAAAGGTATTAAAAGAATAAAACAATGTTTTAAATGTAAAATTCAATGCCTTAGAATTAAAGTCTCAAACAAAAGTAAAAACAATCAAATAGTCATTTTGAGTTAGAGACTTCAAAGCTTCTCAAATCTGACTTTGAACAAATGGTAAATGAATCAAAGAACCTTGATCTGATGCTTGGAGGTCAAAGGCCATATTTTCAAAAAAAATTGGGTTAGGATATGTAAAGAATAGATGAGAAATGGAAGCCAATTGGTTAAGAAAGTAAGGAACAAGGTTTCTTTATCATAAGAAAGGACATCCACCTGACAAGTGCTTCACGAGAAGAAGTTTGTCAAAAGGGTTGGAAACTTTCCCTTAAAAGACTAACCAAGAGGACCCAGAAGTTTAAGCACCTAAATTGAAAACTTGTTTGTTGTAGGTTTATTAGAATGCACATGAACCTGACAACAAGTGGTATATGGACAATGGCTACTCTAGACACATGTTTGATCTAAAATGGTTCAAAACCTGAGGCCTAAAAATTCTAGATAAAGTTAACGATGGAGGTAAGGCCAAGGTCAGGCATAGGAAATGTTGGTAAGGATGATTCCCACTAAATTTTTGATGTGTTGTTTGTCTGGCTCACCAACTTGTTAGTATCAACTAGTTCTGTGACTAATGCTTTAATATTGTTTTTAATGCACATGCATGCAAGATAGTAAGTCCCGCTTCAGGACGAGTCATCCATACTGATAAAAGGCATGATAACACGTATGTGTTACTCTTGGATGACCTACTAGATCAAGATGTAAAATGCCTCACATCTTTCATGGATGAAAATGGTTGTGGCATAAGAAGCTTGGGCATGCTCATATGAAGCTTATTCTAAGCTTTCTTAGAAAGAGCTAGTTAGGCTTACCAAGGATCATATTTGACAAGGATTCAACTTGTGATTTCTATGAGAAAGGAAAGCAAACTAAAGCTTTTCAGAACAAACATATGGTTTCAACTCTAAACCACTTGAGCTTTTACATTTAGATCTCTTTGGACTAACCAAGACTTGCAAGTCTTGTTAAAAGAAATATTGCCTTGTTGTAGTGGATGACTACTCTAGATTTACATGAGTTATCTTCCTAGCTTCTAAGGATGATGGTTGATAGATTCAAAGTGTTTGCAAAATGTGTTTGTATTGAAAAGGATTCTCAAATCACCTTTATCTGATCCAATCATGGAGGAGAATTTGAAAATCATGTTTTTTAAGAGTTTTGTGAAAAGCATGGCATTCTTCACGAGTTTTTTGTACCAAGAACTCCCCAACAAAATGGAGTTGCTGAAAGGAAAACGCAGCTAATGGAAGATGGCCAGGACAATGCTTTTAGAAAGCGGTTTATCAAAAGGTTTTTGGGCAGAGGCTATAAATACCTCTTGCTATATCCAAAATATAATCTTTTGGAGGCCAATCCTTAAGAGGACTTGTTATGAGCTTTGGAAGGGTAGAAAACCTAACATATCATACTTTCATATTTTTGGCTTATCATGTTTTATCCTTAACACCAAGGACAAACTTGCAAAGTTTGATCCTAAGTCTAATGATAAGGTTTTCTTAGGTTATTCCTTAGTTTCAAAAGCTTCCAGAGTATACAACAAAAGAATGCTATGCATTGAGAACCATTCACATCAAGTTCAAAGAGCTTAGGAAAGACTTTGTTGATGATCTTGAAGAACTGAAGAAAACCTTGAGAAAATTAGTCTCAAGGAAATCTCAGAAAGTATGAGATGAAAGCCATACCTTCATAAAGTAGACTTTAGAACATGAACACTTAGAAAGTTCACTCAAGACTCCAAAGTAATTAGAAAGTAGTACCTCTAATCATGAAGAAAGCAATTCTGAAGATGAAGGAAAACTAAAGAACCTTAAAGTTATAGAAACTACAAGGGAGTTTTGATTTAAAGAAAGTTTCTTAAAAGAGTTCTTGGAGACATTTCCAAGGTGTGAGAACTAGATCATCACTTAGAAATATCAACTGCTTCATCTCCACCATCAAACCTGAATGCATTGAAGAAGCTTTGAGTGATCAAAGTTAGGTGGATGCTATGCAAGACTGGATTAGTTCAAGAAAAGTAAAGTTTGGACACTCATTGAAAAACCAAAAGGAAAGACCATAATCGGAATGAAATAGGTGTTCAGGAACAAGCTCGATGAAGCTAGCAAAGTCATCAAGAACAAAGCAAGATTGGTTGCACAAGGTTATAATCAACAAGAGGGAATTGATTATGATGAAACCTTTGCACTAGTAGCTAGGCTAGAAGCCATAGAATGCTACTTGCTTTTGCTACCTTCAAGGGATTCACCTTTTACCAAATGGATGTTAAGTCTGCATTTCTAAATGGATTCCTCTATGAGGAAGTATATGTAAACCAGCCTGCTAACTTTGAGAGTGAAGACCTTTCCAATCACGTCTTCAAGCTAATAAAGGCTCTCTATGGTCTAAAATAAGCTCCTAAAGCGTGGTAAAAGATTGAGTACTTTTTTGTTGAAGAATGGGTTCAAGAGAGGTAATATGATACTACTCTTTTTACTCTTGATCAAGATAATCACTTTTGGATAGTTTAAATATATGTAGATGACATTATATATTGTGCTTTTGATCATTTTCTCTATGAAAAGTTTTCTAAATTAATACGAGTGAGTTTGAGATAACCATGATGGGTGAACTCAAGTTTTTCCTTGGTTTGCAAATAAAACAACAAAAAGAAGAAACCTTGATCATCAAATATTAAAAAGAGCTTTTGAAGAAGTTTAATGCGGATAAGCTAAACCTATGAGTACCCCATGCATCCTTCAAATCATTGATGCTAATGAGAATGGTGAAAATGTGTTAGAAAGTAATTATAGAGGAATGATTGGTTCACTTATGTATCTTATGGCTAGTAGACCAATATTCAATTAGGTGTGGAAATTTGTACTAGATTTCAATATAACCCAAAGCAATCACACTTAAATGTTGTTAAGAATTTAGATATTTCAGGTACTACTAATCTTGGCTTGTGGTACGAGAAAGGTGCATCTTGTAAGATTGTAGGGTATTGTGATGCTGACTTTGTTGGAGATAGAGTAGAAAGAAAGCATAGCAATTGCTGCTCTTCTTTGAAAAAGCCTGATCACTTGGTTATGCAAAAAGCAAAATACCATTGCACTTTCTGGCAAAGTTGAATATGTATTAATTGCTAGCCCAAGCTGTGGATAAGGAAGTAGCTAGAAGATTATCACTTGAGGTATTTCAAAATCCCTATATTCTGTGATAATACTAGTGTTATTAATATTGCTAAGAATCCTATCCAACACTCTAGATATAAGCACATCGATGTTAAACATCATTTCATTCGAGATCATGTTCAAAAAGGAGATGTTGAGTTAATGTTTGTGAATCCTTGAACCAAGTATCTAATATTTTTACAAAACCATTAGCTCAAGCTCGCTTTTGTGTTTTGAAAGAGCTTTTGAACTTAAATTTTTTAAATCTACATAAGCATGCATGCACAAACATCTAGGAGTACTTCCCTATGCTGCTCTAAATTGAAGCCTACATGAAGATATCAGTTTGAAAGACCACAAAATCAAAGTAAAGATCAAAATTTCAATTTGCAAGCTCAAAAAGAAGATGGGTTAATCAAAAGAAGCGTTGATGATCAGAAAATAGGGTATATATGGTCTCATGAAGTTCATAATATGAAGATGAGTTAATTGTGAAAACATGGTGATACTTCAAAAAGTCAGAAAGTGGAAAGTGAAGCTTAGAAAGTAACATCTTAGAAAGTAATCTCAAGTATCAGAAACCACTCTTTATGAAAAAATGGGAAAGGAGGAAAATTCCCTTTTATGAATTTTCTCTCTTACTTCGTTTTACCTTCAATTAGTCATGTTCCATCTCTTAAATAACCCTCACTCTTCCCACGTCACATCTTTGCCTTTATATTGTTCCGCACGCCTTCTAATTTGTTTCGTATTCCTTTACTCTCAAACCCTCATCTCTCATATCGTTTCAAGGTTGAACATTTTTTTTCTTCTAACCTCTCACTCAAATCAACCAATGGTTGAAGGAAAACTGTGATGGCCGTATTGCTAACATGGGAACTCTTCTCATGTTTGATGAACCTATACATTATTAGCACTATGCTAAGAACTTTTGTTAGCTAGTAGCTCAGGGAAGAGGCTGGATAGAAGTTATGGTTCAGATCCTCATCCTATTGGAGGTCATTTAGTGAAAGTTATCTGGAGGAACCATTTCGGCAAGGAAGCGACTTGGAAGCTGAAGCCATGAAAATCAAGTACTCCCATCTTTTTCCACCTCAAGGTATGTTATTTGATTTGGGGACCAAATCTCTTTTAGGGGGCAGTATGTGATATCCCAAATATAAAGTTTATTAGTATGTGAAATATTATTATTTTTATTACTAGCACTAGTTTTATTATTATTATTATTGGTGTTATTATTATTACTATTATTATATATATATATATATATATATAGAGTAACAAGACGCATGGGACACTGTAAGTGTTATTATTATCATCATCATCATATAATAATAATAATAATAATAATAAAACTTAGCATCCCATGTGTCTCGTTACTATATATATATGTATATATAAGTAACGAGACACAAGGGACGGTAAGTTCCTTGAGGTTCGTTTTTCATTTTTCATATATATGAAAACCCGATTGTTAAACATGATGTACATGGGACGCTTTGGGTTTCCGTTTTTGGTTCTGTGTTATATCCTAGTATATATTTAGTACATCATAATACTCCCTAATATTCTTCTAAGAACCCTTGCTGCCCAAGGATTTTTCCTAGAGAAAACATAGTTTCTCTCAATTTTCTTTTATTAATCCTTCTTGGGAAGTGATCTTTATGAAATTTGGTCAGTTTCTTTCCCTTTTATCTAGTTTAAGTTTGGGTATATCAGGCATATTTTTCAAACTCAGTTGGGTGATAGAATCAGATTGTTTATGTTTTCATTATATTGTTTGATAGTTACCGATGTCATTCCTCTCTAAGGTCAAGTTGTTAGTGGAAACACACTCCTGGCTACCAATGATGAGCGGATTTAAGCTCATGGCTATACTTTTGGTCATTATTATTATTATCCCAGATTATACAAACTATTTATGTAATTTTAAAATGATTTATGCCCAGAAAACATGTTTTTATGGATTATAGAAATTTAAGAAAATTATTGTTTTGCAGTAATCATGAAAAATTGTTATTTTAGAAAGCTCATAGGACCATACTTGCTATATATAGGCATGATTTAGATTTATTTTATCTGTTAGGAAATTTCATGAACCCAGTTTGTATGAGCAGTAAGACATGAATTTTGTTGCTATTAGTTTTTAGCCAAAAGTTAGAGAGAAACCTATCAACAAGTTAATGGCTTGGATTGATCATTGACCTTGGTATCAATTGGTCCGCTAGAGATTAGGTCTCCAGGATAAGGGAACCCAATGTAGTGTCCATTTATGGGACCTAGTTAGGTGCCAATAGATTAGCTATTGGCTCGAGTTATAAGCTACATTTATATACAGATCATCTCATGTTTCTCTACTAGTTATTGCCATGGATTTAGTTAAATTATTGTTTTTAGTACAATTGTTTGTAATTATATATAAAATGTTTTACATTAGTTGCATGTATATATTATGTATTTTTGTTGCTGTCCCATGTGGGTTATGAATGGAGGCTTGTAACACTTAGTAATTAACCAAATACACCTAGGTTGAATTGGATTAATGACTAGACTTTACTCTTTGCTTTGGTTCTTTCATCATATTTTGAAAATACTTAGTGAAATTACGAGCCATTATTTTTATTAACATAATTGAAATCGTGAGCCGCGCATAACATAAACGATTAAGCGGTAGTAAAATAAGACATTTAAGAATCTAAATATATCATATTGGCTCCATCACATAACATCCATAATGCACATCACAACATATATACAATAACCTCACTCAAAAGGTGAGTTAAGTTTATACATCATATCTTACACTTTCACACCATAGGAAACTATTTATAAGGAAATTCATGCCCCTAAACTAGATAACCTTAAAAGCTGAGGAAGGCTACTCTAAACTGGATGTATAACACTCTTAAGACTACTTAAGAACTCTCTAGGGCCACTCTTGGAAACGGGGAAGAAACCCGATCCACTGACAAGCTTCCTGAAGGGCACACGAGATGCACCAGGCTGGGTCGCATGGACGATCTTCTTGCTAACCTCGGTGAACAACCGTTTCCTCACTACCCTCTCTTACACGTGGGAGAGTAGGAGAGAGCTCTCAGAATAAGCATGAGTAGGAGGTCCTCTGAAGGATCAGCTTCAGAATATTCGTTCATGGATTATACTCTGGAAAACCATGGACAGCAGATGAGGCGGGATAAGAACGTAACATTCTTTCATCAAGTGGACGTGCATGTTCGAAAACCATTTCATCGCCATAGGGAGAAGTAGGAGAAAAACGATAACTGGGGACAGGATGTGCAAATGGACGACCTACGTAAATAAAAACACGAACCGAGCACCTTCCTTCAAAGTGATACGAATGATGCACAGGATCATAGTGGAATTCCCAAGTAGGGTGTCAACGACAGGACGAATGTCGCCATCTAAATCTGAAGACAATGACGGAAATAAAGGAAAGGGAGTGAGAATCTTACTAAAGAATTCTCAGGAGAGTATCTCCTTCTACGTGTCATCATCAAAGTCTCCAGGAATCTGGGGTTATTATAAATAGTGAACATACGAAGATTAAATTTTAAGTTCAGAAAATACTTTTACCGAGATTCGGCCAATTTTAATTATGCGTCTTATAATGCATCATAATCTTAACATGTCATATTCATAATGAACTTTTCTTTTATCATTACATCATATTCCTCATCATCATCATTAATATAACATGCATAGAAGAACATCATATTTCTCATCATCAACTCATGTATGTTATGCAGGAAGAATATCATAATAGCTACACATGGACATGGTGCACATAATTTATTTCTTTAGTACCTTAGGTGACTTTAAAATCTTATCATCCTCATTATTTTCCTTGGGCCACCCTATACTCCACCTTTTGGGAGTAATCTAGGTTATGAGCTCATACCTTACTAGTCGTCACTAGCATATACTTATCCTTTTTGATAAGTTAAAGTCCTAACTCTACCCTTTTGAGAGAACAGGTTAGGGGGCTAGAATCACCTTTCACCACCTATAGTTTGATGGGTCCAGGATCATTTTCTTATAAATTTTAAGTCACCAATAAGTCTTTGCATGTTACAACTCGCAATTCATAATAATTCTAACATTTTCTTATTTAGTCTTATTGGAATAATATATATCAACTATAATCATGCATCTGGAGATTAAGAAAGAGAGGTGGGTCACAATGGACACGCTTAAATACCAAATCTTTCCTTAGCCAGAATCTTTCCAAATTGCACTCTTAAGGAATACACTTTCTTCCAGGAACAAAATATGTCCTTATTTCATGCATAAGTTTTCATTGTTTGCAACAGCAACTATAATATACAAACCAGGGAATCAATCAATGACACCAAATTCTTGATAAGCATCAAATCACATTTTAAGTACACATAAAATTACTAGCTTCCCATAAAATTCTTACAAAGTTTTAAAACTCTTTTAGAACTAATTCTTTTTGTTAAACTTGAAAGAAGTCATAGGACTTTAGGCCTAACTTAACCATGGGACCGATTTATAACTCGAAAGAATGTTCATAGTTAAATCTTTCACTTAAGATAAAAGGAGCAAGTCTTGAGCTTTAGAGATTTAGGTGACATCTTAGAATTATTACCATGCTATGCAACCTTTTTTAATCTTATCTTTATAAGGTGATAGCTTGGAATTATAAACATGATATGCAATTCCATTTCTTTATCTTTAAGATTTAAGGTGATGACTTGAAAATTAAACATGATGCAAGAACTTGTAATATAAACATAATGCAAGAAACTGAGCGGCGTAATCCGCAGGGACCAGGAGAGGAAGAAGAATCTTAAGCAACCTGAGCGGCGTAGTCCGCAAGGACCGGTGGGAGAAGAGAATTACATTTTTTTTAAGCTCCAATTCTCAAGACTTCTTAAAGAATAAATTCTTTAACTCCAATTATCTCATTTCTTCGCTTATGATTCATAGGCAAGTCTTTGAGCTCTAGGATTTTTAGGTGATGACATAAAATAAACATGCCATGCATTGATTCTTTTAGCCATTATAAAATAAAGTGAGAGTATAAAATAAACATGAGATGCAACTTCTTTATTATCTTTAGAGATTAAGTGACAACTTGAAATTTAAACATGAGATATGCAAGTTCATTTATTTATTCTTGAGAATTTAGTTATGACATAAAATAAATATGGCTGTGCAAGACATAAACTTAAACATGGATGCAAGTTCACTTGATCTCTTTACTAGAGCTCCTTCAAAACTTTAAGAAAATTATGATTTCAACCCAATATATGTATCTTAGCAAGACAAAGTAAAAAAAAATACATATTTCATATTCAAACCTCAAGATAAAAACATTATTCTTTAAAGTTTTGCATTAAATGGAATGTTCAAGCTTTAGAGGCCTAACTTGTGATGGATTTACAACCCATATTCAAGGTCCTCATCATCAAGCCATCATTTCATTCCTTCCTAGGCCATTTGGCCGAAACCATGAAAGGAAAATAAGGAAAGAAAAACTGAAATTTTAGAAGCTTTGGAAACTAGTGAAACCTTCAAGTTTTAGAGATCTAACTTGTGAAAGCTTTGCAACCAACACTCAAGAATCTCATCATCAAACCATGGTCTCATCATAAGCTAGGCCATATGGCCGAAATACTTTAAAAAGAAAGGAAGAAGAAACTGAAAATGAAAACTTAAAAGAAAGCTGAAAACATCATTTTTGAGCTAGAAACATAACTTGTCTTAGCATAAAATGAACTTAGAAACACCTCCCTACCTAATTTGATTTGAAAGAAAGGAAGAGAACTTGGTTTCCTTGAGTGAAATGAAGCAAAATATCCTTGAAAAGGTGAAGGGAGAATTCGGCCAAGAGAAAGAAAGAAAGAAAGCTTTTGGTGCTCCTAAGACTAGAATTTGTGTAAGTTATGAACTAAGCATCTAAACTATCTTCAAGCATGCCTATTTATAGAGATTTTGCAGCTCATAAATGGACAAAGGAAGGAAGGAAATCTGACCAAAAATTAGAGAAAAAAATAAGGAAGAAAAATCATTTTGTTTGGTGGCTTAAAACATGGAATCATGTTTCCATGTTTTCATGATTCTTTGTTTTCATTCTTTGGATTTTTGTGTAATAATTTTCTGACTTATTAATCAATAATTTCCGCCATTACAGCCTTGTGGAAGAGGATTTGTGTGTTCCATGTATTATTTAGGTGTAGGCAAGGTATTCATGTAATTTAGAGAATTTACGGTTAAGGGCTTAAGTGAATTACTAAGCAATTTGGGTGTTTTAAGCAATTTTAGGTTCTAATCAATCTAAATAAATAATTTTGACTCTAGATTAGTAATTAGAATTTAATAAGCTTTAATTTGAGCCTAATATTATTTAGGTTTCGTTAGACAAATCGAAAATCTCAAAATTTGCAAAACTGCAAACGATAGGGGCAAAAATGGTAATTTAACCCAAAGCTACCGGGACCATCGGACTTAACCAAGGGTCATTCATAAATTAAAAACACCTTTTAAAATATTTTAGTGAGGTTCGACTAAGTGGCACGCAAATTGGAGTTAAAACGCCGCATGGGCATTTTGGTCATTTCGTCGAAACTCAACATTGAGATTCTTCTCTCTATTAACACACATAGCACAAACAATCCTTTATTATCCTCAAAACATCCCCTTGAGGACGGGTGGGGCCCACCTCATTTTCCTAGTAAAATAACCTTAGGGGCATTTTGGTCATTTTACACATACAGAAAATCGGGTTTGCAATGCTTGTACGAATTGCTCCTAACTTCTCTTCTAACGTTATATTCCTTTATTGAGAATTGTTTGGTCTCAAATTTTATATAATATTTACCTACGGTAATTTGGTAATTTCTAATGACGGTAAAGTTAAGTAAAAATTGGGGCGTTACAAGGCTCACTTCCTCTTTTTTTTTTCCTCTCCAGATACAACTAGGTTCAGTTGCACTACAATCCTGGTAGTGCTATAGCCTCTTTTGGTGAGCTTTACTTTGGAGTGAAGGTTATTATAGGTTGTGTTAGTTAGTAGTGCTCCAATAATTATGTAGGCAAGATTCTGGACATGCATAATACTATTTATTATTTTATAGATATCAGCTATTTTATTAATTATGTTTGGCTTAAACCCAGATTATGATTATTAATTTCTTATTCATGATTTATGTTTTGGAAACATTTTCAGTTTATAGAATTTTAGTTGAACTTGAGATATTTTGAACATATTTTGATTTATTTATGTATATTAGTTATGTTACCAGAGGCTTCCATGGGGACCCAATTCCTCACATGGGTCATGCTCCTAAGGTGGGTTGTGACAAAAATGACCATCACACTGATATATGTCCAGCATTATAAGATAAACCACTGGGTTGGCAACCACAAACCCCCTTTAGAGCCAACCAAGCCATTTTCCATTTGGGAACACATATAACCCAAATTGGAAGAACCATCCCAATCTAAGATGGGGAAATAACTCTTAGCCACAAGGCTAACCTTAACGGAAGTACCTGGCACCTTATCAAAGGCAACTAACCTTCTCTATACCTCCAATTTCATATCCTACTATGACTGATGATGAAGATGATGATGGAGCAAGTGTAGGAAATAAGAAAAAAGAATGCCTAGCTAAGAGAAGAGATGACTCAAATGAAGTAGAATCAAAGTCAATAGGCCCTAGCTACCTAGTTACCTTCCTAGAGTGCCCAATCCAAGGGAAAATGTCTTTATAGTCACCCTAAGGTCTGGGATAAAAATTCTAGAGGTAACGAGGCATGCAAGAGGAAGAACATGCAGAAAATTAGCTTGGAGATGCTTTTGGAGAGCTGCAGCACTCGCAGTGCGCGTGATTTCCAGAATGTTCAGATGGCAAACTAGCACAGATGAGCTCTTGGGTGAGCGCACAGTACTCAAACAGCACTATAACACTTAAATGAGGAAGAATGAGCAACAACAAAAGGTAATGGAGAACGCCAGTGCTTAACAACGGTGCTCAAACAACACTACAATGCTCAATAAAGGCCATTAGATATGAAATTTCCATCCTTCCACTACCATTCCTTCAGAGGATCCAACCCAGGAAAGTAGCTGCATCAAATCTAGATCTAGAAACTTAAGAAACCTTTCAAAAGGTGCAAGTGAATATACCCCTATTGGATGTGATCAAATAAATTCCAAAGTATGCTAAATTTTTGAAAAATTCTACATCAATAAGAGCAAGAGCAAGGGCGGCAAAGAAGGTGAAATGCTTCCTCCATTATCAAGCTGGGAAATCTACCACCTAAGTGCAAGGATCTGGGCACATTCACTATCCCTTGCACTATTGGGAACTTGCACATCACAAAGACCTTGGTCTGACCTTGAAGCTGGCATCAATGTTATGCCTAAATCCTCTAAGTCCTTACATTTTGGAGAGCTAAAGCCCACCCGGTTGGAGATTTAGCTTGCTAATGTAGCATCACTAGGCCAAAATAAGTGTTGGAAGATGTCTTGCTAAAGGTAAATGATTTAATATTCCCTATTGACTTTTATGTGCTTGAAATGAAAAATGACACTAATGCCGCCAGCATAAATGGATCTTCAGGAGACCTTTCTTGAAAGCTAAAACCATGATTGATGTTCATGCTGCACACTATCCATGGAGTGTAGGGACATGAAAGTCCAATTTTGTTTATCAAATGCAAAGAAATATTCCCATGAGGAACACACCGTGTTTGGCATTGTTGTCATTGATTCTCTAGTTGATGATGCTCAGTAGTCTCTCCGTAAGGATCAATCCCCTTTTCCTTGCTTTTTCTTCTCTTATGGGATATGATGAGCCTTTTCAATGTTAAACATCATTGTAGGAATTATCCGTCTTTTCAATGTTTTCAGAAAGAGTGGTTTTTGATGTTTGAAATAATATTCTAAGCTAGTTTACTTTCTGACCTCTTCTTCCACTTTCTAACCTACTAGGCATCACTATTTCTCACGATACATCCATTTTTTTGATTCTGAACCCCATGAGACCAACTATATCCCATTTTTTGTTTCTCTACACTTCTTTGATCATCTTGTCTTCTCTTTGAGCTTGCAAACTGACTTTCTGATCTTTAGATTGATTTTCTGGTCTTGCAAACTGATGTTCTGAACCTACACACTAATGTCTCCATATAGGCTTCAGTTAGAAGTGATGAAGGGGAATACCTAGAGATGTTTGTACATGAAAGCTTATGTAGATTTAAAAGACCTTTAAGTTCAAAAGCTTTTTCAAAATACAAAAGCGATCTTCAGCTAATGGTTTTGTAAATATCAGACACTTGGTCTTCAGTATTCATAAACATTAACTCAACATCTTCTTTTTGAACATGATCACAAATAAAATGATGTTTGACATGGATATGCTTGGATCTAGAGTGATGAATAAGATTCTTCACAAGATTAATAGCACTAGTATTATCATAGAAGATAGGAATTTTGGAATACTTCAGGTGATAATCTCCTAGCTGGTTCCTTATCTACAACATCTAGGTGCAGTAGTTTGCAACGGCTCCATATTCAGCTTTAGCAATAGAGAGTGCAACGATATTCTACTTCTTCCACGACTAAGTAATGAGGGTCTTTGGAAGAAGCAGCAATATCCACTAGTGCTTTTCTTCTCTCTCTCTAGTGAAATCAGCATTACAATATCTTACAATCTCACATGATGTATTTTCTTGTACCATAAACCAAGATTAGTAGTACAGAGATAGTATCTAAAGATTCTTTTGATAGCATTTAAGTGTGATTGCTTTGGGTTGGATTGAAATCTAGCACAAAACCCATACTTAATTGAATGTCAAGTCTACTTGCTATAAGATCCAAAGTGAACCTATCATTTCTCTATAATTACTTTCTGATACCATTTTTCCATTCTAAGTAGCATCAATGATTTGAAATGGATGCATAGGGGTACTCATGGATTTGGCCTGATCCATATAGAACTTTTTCAAAAGCTCCTTTGTGTATTTTTCTTAATGGATCAAGGTTCCTTCTTTTTATTGTTTTATTTGCAAATTAAGGAAAAACTTGAGCTTCTACACCATGCCCATTTAAAATTCACTCTGCATTAATTTTGAAAACTTTTCATAGAGAAATGGTCGAGGCGCCAAATATAATGTCATTAACATATACTTGAACTATTAGAAAGTGATTATCTTGTTAAAGAGTAAAAGAGTAATGTCTACATTACCTCTCTTGAACCTATTCTTCGAAAACTCAAGCCTTTTATACCAAGCTCGGGGAGCTTGTTTTAGACCATAGAGTGCTTTTGTTAGCTTGAAGACATGGTTGGGAAGGTCTTCATTTTCAAAACCAGGAGGTTACTTTACATAAACTTCCTAGAGAGAAATCCATTTAAGAATGGAGACTTGACATATATTTGGTAAAGAGTGAATCCCTTGAAGGTAGCAAAGGCAATTAGCATTCTTATGGCTTCTAGCCTAGCTATTGGTGCAAAGGTTTCATCATAATTAATTCCTTCTTGTTGATTATAACCTTGTGCAACCAATCTTGCTTTGTTTCGGATGACTTTGCCAGCTTCATCAAGCTTGTTCTTGGACATCCATTTTGTTCCGATCATGATTTTCTTTTTTGGCCTTTCAATGAGAGAAACACCCTAATATTTAACCCAACATGCCTATGACGTATTAAGATTAATTATTAGTTATTACCTCCTTTTAATTCATTTGTATAATTACTTAGCAGAAAATCAGGTAAATTTTTGTTTTGAAACACATAAACCAAAATGCGAGCCGTCGTATACTACCACGAGCGAAACGTAAAATGGAGAAATTAAACATACAATTGAAAGCAATAAAGAACACATCCATTCATAAAAGCAAATGCCATAATATATTAAGAAACATAGTTTGATACATAGTTGGATACATCAAATGAAATATATAAAGACATAATGTCATACCCACATAAGAATGGGCAGAGCTTGCAGTACACAAAACATAAAGCGGAAAGTAAACATAACATCAAGTACAAGGGAGCCCAAAAGATCAAACCCAGCTATAGCTACCCCTATCTCGATCCTACTGGTGACGCTTATCCTCATCCTTAGAAGGTATGTACTCAATGAACTGGGCGAGCTCCTCGGGTCGTGCAAGCGGAAAGGGGACGACGTGACCTCCTCGATGTGGGCGCATCTCTGGCGTCGAGCTAGCCTCCGTTGCATCACCGTGTCCTGCTGCCTCTCCTGATGTCCATGGGAATTGTAGGGGCAGATCCTTCCAGTATGTAGGTGGGGAATCCTGATGGATCGGTCTCTGAACGCCTTGAGCGAGGAACATACTTGGTAGTCGCGCATCGCCGAAGCTGAAGGGTGGGCACGACGAGTCTACTCGTCACGGGTCAAGTCCTTTCGAAGACCAGGTCGTCGCCATACGGTGAGGTAGGAGTGACGCAAAAGCTGGAACTGGATGCGCGACAGGCGTCCCATGTATGCAAAAATGCGGACAACACAACGACCTTGAAAATAATATGACTGATGCTCCAAGTCGTAGTACACCTCCCAACCGGTGTATCAACGAAGATCACGAACGACGCTATCGAATCTGAAGACGTAAAGGGAAAAGAAGAAAGAGGGGTGAGAATCTTACTAAAGAATCTCAGGAAAATCCTCCTATCCTAATGTCATCGTTTACGTCCTTAGGAACCTTGGGTTTATTATGAAAAAGTGTAACATGCAAAGATTCATTATGAGGTTTTATAAAAGCATTTATCCAAGGTTCATATCTTTTATGATGAATCTTAATGCATGTATGTAGCATAGCAAAACATGAATGCATGGCAATACATTATACATGTAAACAATTAAAACATGACATAAATAATTTATCATCACATAGTGGCATGTAACTTTTCATGAAAACCTTTCTCTTTCATAAGCAAGATACTTCACATTTTTTCTCGTTTCTCAAACTTGTGACATCAAGGTATCAAAAATAGTAACTGCACCCTAAAACTAGGCTATGAGCTCATACCTCAACTATCGTCACTAGTTCTTACTTATCCTCTTGATAAACGTAACATAATCACAGTAATCCCGACTCCCGAGTACGGCTAGGGGGCTTAAGGATCACCTATCATGGGACTTTTTCCTTCTCGAAACGCATCAACTGGTTAATACCAGTGACATTGTCCGCTTCATGGCTCCACGACCATACCCCCACGGTTTACTTTTCTCCTCGGTAGTAGGAGAAATGCGTCTTGGCATGTCACATTCCAAATCTTTCTTTTCAAAACTTCTTTTAAGTCTCTCAAATTTGATGGAAATCTAGTAGCATAATGGTTGTACATCGAATTTCCTAAGATTTGAGTCATGCCACGTAACTTATTTAACTCATGCCATCTTATTCAATATCTCAATCAATCTAGTCTTTAAAAGCCATATAGACATATTCATTCATTTCATCATTATCTTATATCCATATGCACCTCAATCATAGCATGCCATATTATCACATCAATTACGTCATAAGTTCACACAATCTTATGCACATAACATTAATACTCTCAGTATAACATAAATACACTTATTAACTTGGTCACTAACTCACACTATATCTCCTATCTTGCAATGTCTTATGCTTTGACTTTTACGGGTCTTAATCTTGTGTTCTGATTATCCTAATGCCCGTTATGAACCTTGGATACACCTAAATGATTAATACTTGTAGTTCTCTCTAATTTTTATGCTCTCTAACTCTTCCAAACAGCATTGCATAAATCAAGCAAGATGACTATAATTCGATTACGGGTTTCTAGAATCTACGTTTTTTATCCTTTCTAAGTTCCGTCTTCACCTAAGGCTCTATATTCAATTCCTAAACCAATTATTAGGGATTCCTACACATATCACTAATTATAAACCATTTTGCTTAGGTTCAATTATGCTGGAACAAAATTTACAATTTTTGTATCTAAGTGTTCTAGAATTCTCATTTTAAGTCCTTTCTAGTTACTTATTCTTTTCTAACTTCCCTAATCGTTCCTTGATTCACTCAAACACAATTTTGCACTTTTAACTCCATCAAAAATTAATATGGTGGCCAAAGGAACAAGGCATAATCAAAATGATATAGCTCACATAATTACATAATTTCATGATTTAAATGCATAAAAGTTGCTAGTTTTCTCTTGGAATAATTTTAGGAGCTCAAAACTCTTTTAGAAACCAATTCATCTTATTAAAATCATATAAATATAGGTGAGGTTAGTAGCTAAATTATTTTGTTCATAAAATATATTTAAAACACAAAATCTTATTTACAATGTTCTTTAAGTTCACCTAAGCTTAGTAAAATTCCAAGACATAGGCTATGGGCACTTATGATTAGATGAACTCATAACAAGTCCATCATCATCATCACAAGGCCGAGATGGCATTCTTGAAATGCTTCCATTTCCTAAAACTTTACTTGTGATACTTGGGCAAGTCTTTGAGCTCTAGAGTATTTAGGTGATGATGTAAGCATAAACATGCTATGCATTTTATTTTACTCTTCATTATAAAGTAAAGTGAGAGCATAAAATAAATATGATATGCAACCTCATTATTATCTTTAAAGATTAAGTGATGACTTGAAATATAAACATGAAATGCAAGCTTGGAAATTTAAACATGATAATGCAAGTTCATTTATTTATTCTTGAGAGCTTAGTGATGGCATCAAAACATGGTATGTAAGGCATAAACTTAAACATGAATGCAAGTTTGTTTTATCTTAACTAGAGCTCTTGCAAGACTTTAGAGGAACATCACAACCTTAACCCAATATGTATCTTAACAATATAAAGTGAGCTTTAGAGTTCTTAGCACCAAGTCTTCAAAGAAGTCTTTGGTTGAACTTCAACATCAAGCTCAAGAAAAGAACTAAGAGATAAACATCAACACTTTACCAAAGAAAACATAAAAGAACTACTCATATTCTTCATTTTATTGCACATGGGCTTCAATTTAGAGTAAACTCTTAGAACGACCAACCAACTTTAAGGTGGGCAAGGGTAAACTTAGAGCTCTTTGAAAACATATGATTAATTTTCTTAAGCAAAACTTTTAATGAGCTACTTAACATTTTTATCAAACTTTGTACAAATAGGGAATGAAAACCAAAATCTTGAGGAGGAAAAGGAAAGGAAAAACCAAAATCTTTGAGCAAGGAAAAGAAAGAAACTGAAAGCATATATGGTCCAAGACCAAGTTTTCAAGCTTTAGAGGTTTTTTCACATGGCATCACAAGACCATTATCTTGAAAGCTCATCATCAAGCCAAAGTTTTTCTCAACAAAGGGCCCTAAGGCCGAAATGAAAAGGAAGGAGAAGAGCTTTGAAAACCAAGAGAAAACTAGAACTTTTCTTAAAGAAAGCAAGTAAAACTTTGAAAATAAACCCTTACCAAATGAAGTCTTGAAAGAAATGAAAGAAAGCTTGTGTTCTTGAGGAAATGAGAAGACAAAATCTTCTCTTGGATAGTGATAAGGATTCGGCCAAGGAAGAACACAAGGAAGATGGATTTTCCTTGAAAGAGTAAGCTTGGAAATGGAAAGGTTTGGTGTTTGAGAGGTGGTTTGAGGTGGGGTAGTGGTGGTTCAAGGTTGTTTGTGGTGGTGGAAAGGTTTCTTTGATGGTGGAGGAAGAAGAACAAGATGAAGAGAATTTGAGAGGAAAAGAGAGAAATTGCAAGAAAGCTTAACTTGGCAAATGATCTAAAGTGTAACCAAGTTCTCTAATGCTTAGTATTTATAGAAAAATGAAATAATGGAGGCTGCCATGGAGAAGGATGGCCGACGGTTTTTGTAACACCCTAATATTTAACCAAACACGCCTAGGACGTATTAAGATTCATTATTAGTTATTACTTCCCTTTAAACTTGTTTGTAAAATTACTTAGCGGAAAATATGGGTAAATTTTTTTGAAATATGTAAAACAAAATGCGAGCCATTACATACTACATAAGCGAAACGTAAAGTAGAAGAGAAAATAAATCATGCAATACAAAAGCAATAAAGAACACCTTAATCATAGGAACAACCATTGTAACACCCTAATATTTAACCCCAATACGCCTAGGACGTATCAAGACTAATTATTAGTTATTAATTCTCTTTAAATTCATTTACAAAATACTTAGCGGAAAATACAGGTAAATTTTTTTTGAAAAGATTCATATAAAACAAAGTGCGAGCCTTTGCGCGTAACATATAAAACATGAAGCGGAAGGATAAATAAAACATACAGAACATAAGCATTAAAGAACACATCCATCATAAACATCATTCCTCATCACATTAGATAACATAGTTTAGTACATTACAACGAAATATAATAGAAATATAAAGTCTTACCCATACTAGTGGGCAGAGCTTGTAGTACAATAACATAAAATAAGAAACATGAAGACAAATACATGGAACAACCCCAAAAGGGTACTCCCAAGCTAAGACTCTCCTTCCCTCGAGCTATGGACGACGCTCCTCTCATCTCTTGGTGGCACATAACCAATGAACTGGGCAAGCTCCTCAGATGCGTGAAGGCGGAAGGATGGGCGAGCATGCCCGCACGGTGAGGGGCGCATCTCGGACGTTGTGCTAACCTCTCCTGCGTCACTGTCTCCTCGCTACCCATCCCGATATCCATGGGTACGGCGGGGCGGGACCCACCGAGAAAGGATGAGAAGGGGGATCCTCTGATGGGTCGGTCTCCGAACGCCTCGGGAGGCATGTACTTGGGGTAACCTCGCAGGCTAAGATGGGACGGGCACGACGTTCTCTCGTCACGGGGTCGCGTCCTCTCAAAAATCATGTCGTCGCCAAAGGGTGAAGTCGGATCGAAGCGATAGCTGGAGACGGGGAAAGCAAAAGGACGTCCCACGTATGCAAAAATGCGTATGGCACAACGACCCTCGAAGTGGTAGGACTGATGCTGGGATCATAGTGCAGCTCCCACGGGTGCGTCAACAAAAATCACGAACGACGCCATCGATGTCTGAAGACGTAATGGAAAGAAGGAGAGGGGTGAGAATTCTTGCTAAAGAATCTCAGTAGGAAATCCTCTATCCAGTGTCATCGTTTACGTCCCAGGAACCTTGGGTTTATTATGAAAAAGGTTAAGCATGCATAAGTTCATTATGAGATTTTCGCAAAGATTATTATCCAAGGTCCATGTCTTTTATAAGATTCTTAATGCGTGTATGCAACATAATAGTTCATGGATGCATGGGTACTTTAGGTAAATCAAACAAATGACAAACAACATATAAGTGGCATGTAACTTTTCTCTTGAACATCTTTCCTTTTCTCATACTTGTGGCACCAATCATAATAGTAACCGCACCCCTTAAACTAGGCTATGAGCTCATACCTTAACTAGTCATCACTAGTTCTTACTTATCCTCTTGATAAGCGAATCATAAACATATTCATCATAATCATCATAATCCTGACTCCCAGAGTACGGGTAGGGGCCTAAGGATCCCCATCATGGGACTTTTTCCTTCTTCGAAACGTCTCGACTGGTTAAGCCAGCGACTTGTCCTGCTTTGGCAGGCTGTCTATGCCCTCACGGTTTTACCTTCTCCTCAGGAGTAGGAGAAGTATGTCTCGGTCATATACTTTCCTTCTTCGAAACGCATCGACTGGTTAAGCGACTTTGTCGCTTGAGGCTAATGCCTATGCCCTCACGGTTTTACCTTCTCCTAAGGAGGAGGAGAAGTACGTCTCGGCATATCACGTTAAACATCATCTTTTTCAAAAACTTTCTTATGTCCCTCAAATTTGACGGAAATTCGGGCATAGCGCTCCTCTCCGAATTTTCTCAAATTTGAGTCATGCCACATCATCTTAGTCACATGCATCATTTTCATGGAACTTTCTCAAATCAATAACTTTCTAGTTCACATGAGCATATTTCTCAATTTCATTCATATTTCGAAACATTATGCATCTTAAACACAACATTTCGTCATATCACCAAATCAAATTATGCACATAAAGTTTCATGCTCATGGAACTAACATAATCACATCATCATAAGTGTGCACGAGGTTCATCATCATAATCATACTCTCTCATCCACCTATCTCATAGTATCTTATGCTTTGACCTTTACGGGCTTTAAACTTGTATTTGCATCTTTATTACCCTCAAGGGTTAACACTTAGACTTTTCTAAGATTTGAACTCGCCAAAATTCCAATCAGCACTTATCATAAAAGGATATCATGTGCTTAAGGCTCTAAAATTTCCATTCGTGATCCTTTTTAAGATCCATCTTCGCCTAAGGCTTCCACAATTAATTCCTAGATCAATTATGAGGGAATCCTAGGCATGTTCTCTAAGTTATAAACCATTTTGAATCTCTTGTCTTCATCTTAAACTTAGAAATCAACACCTAATTGTTTATGAAGGGATCTTGTATATGTCTTCTGATTATGAATCATTTATCCTTGAATTAATCATGCTAGAGCAGATTTGCATTTCTTGCATTAAGGTGTTATAGAACTCTCATCTTTAATCGCCTTTTAAGTTACTTATTCTTTTCTAACTTTTCTAAATCGATCCTTGCTCCACTCAACATAATTTTTACACATTTAACACCTTAGAATAGCATTTATAAGTAGCCAAGCATGAACGAAATCATGAACCCATAAGATCACATAATCTCTTGGGTTGAAATGCATATAAGTTACTAGTTTTCTCTTGGGATGTTGGAGCAAAAGGTATTCTGGTAATCGATTTCATGTTCCTAGTAATCGATTACCAGAGCTCAATTGTAACGCCTCAATTTTTACTGTAATCTTTACCTGTCATTAGAAATTACCAAATTCCGTAGGTAAATATTATATAAAATTTGAGATCAAACAATTCTCAATAAAGGAATATAATGTTAGAAGAAAAGTTAGGAGCAATTCGTACAAGCATTGCAAACCCCGAATTTACTGTATGTGTAAAATGACCAAAATGCCCTGAGTTTATTTTACTCAGAAAATGAGGATCGTGGGCCCCACCCGTCCTCAAGGGGATGTTTTGAGGATAATAAAGGATTGTTTGTGCTATGTGTGTTAATAGAGAAGAATCTCAATTTTGAGTTGGACGCGAAATGACCAAAACGCCCCGCTGTTTTAACTCCGATTTGTGTGCCTAGTTGAACCTCACTAAAATATTTTAAAAGGTGTTTTTAAGTTATGAATGACCTTTGGTTAAGTCAGGATGGTCCCGGGCAATTTTGGGTTAAATTACCGTTTTGCCCTCTCGTTGTCCAGTTTTGCAAATTTTGAGATTTTCGATTTGTCTAACGAAACCTAAACAATATTAGGCTCAAATTAAAGCTTATTAAATTCTAATTACTAATCTAGAGTCAAAATTATTTATTTAGATTGATTAGAACCTAAAATTGCTTAAAACACCCAAATTGCTTAGTAATTCACTTAAACCCTTAACCGTAAATTCTCTAAATTGCATGAATACCTTGCCTACACCTAAAAAATACATGGAACACACAAAATCCTCTTCCACAAGGCTGTAATGCACGAAATTATTGAGTAATAAGTCAGAAAATTATTACACAAAAATCCAAAGAATGAAAACAAAGAATCATGAAAACATGGAAACATGATTCCATGTTTTAAGCCACCAAACAAAATGATTTTTCTTCCTTATTTTTTTTCCTTTAATTTTTGGTCAGATTTCTTTCCTTCCTTTGTCCATTTATGAGCTGCAAAATCTCTATAAATAGGCATGCTTGAAGATAGTTTAGATGCTTAGTTCATAACTTACACAAATTCTAGTTTTGGGAGCACCAAAAGCTCTCATTTCCTCCTCCTCTTGGCTGATTTCTTTCTTCAAGTTTTCAAGAATATTTTGCTTCATTTCACTCAAGGAAACCAAGTTCTCTTCCTTTCTTTCAAATCAAATTAGGTAGGGAGGTGTTTCTAAGTTCATTTTATGCTAAGACAAGTTATGTTTCTAGCTCAAAAATGATGTTTTCATGAGCTTTCTTTTAAGTTTTCATTTTCAGTTTCTTCTTCCTTTCTTTTTAAAGTATTTCAGCCATATGGCCTAGCTTATGATGAGATCATGGTTTGATGATGAGATTCTTGAGTGTTGGTTGCAAAGCTTTCACAAGTTAGATCTCTAAAACTTGAAGGTTTCACTAGTTTCCAAAGCTTCTAAAATTTCAGTTTCTCTTTCCTTATTTTCCTTTCATGGTTTCGGCCAAATGGCCTAGGAAGGAATGAAATGATGGCTTGATGATGAGGACCTTGAATATGGGTTGTAAATCCATCACAAGTTAGGCCTCTAAAGCTTGAACATTCCATTTAATGAAAAACTTTAAGGAATAATGTTTTTATCTTGAGGTTTGAATATGAAATATGTATATATTTTTATATATATTTTGTCTTGCTAAGATACATATATTGGGTTGAAATCATAATTCTCTTAAAGTCTTGAAGGAGCTCTAGTAAAGAGATCAAGTGAACTTGCATCCATGTTTAAGTTTATGCCTTGCAAGCCATATTTATTTTATGTCATAACTAAATTCTCAAGAATAAATAAATGAACTTGCATCTCATGTTTAAATTTCAAGCTTGCATTTCATGTTTAAATTTCAAGTTGTCACTTAATCTCTAAAGATAATAAAGAAGTTGCATCTCATGTTTATTTTATGCTCTCATTTTATTTTATAATGGCTAAAAGAATCAATGCATGACATGTTTATTTTATGTCATCACCTAAAAATCCTAGAGCTCAAAGACTTGCCTATGAATCATAAGCGAAGAAATGTGATAATTGGAGTTAAAGAATTTATTCTTTAAGAAGTCTTGAGAATTGGAGCTTATAAAAATATATATATATATATATATATATATATATATATATCTCCCTCACCCGCCTGCGACTAGCGCTTGATTGCTTAATTTCTCTTCTCCCTCCTCCTATGCGATTACGCCAGTTTCTTGCATCATGTTTATATTACAAGTTCTCGCATCATGTTTAATTTTCAAGTCATCACCTTATATCTTAAAGATAAAGAAATGGAATTGCATATCATGTTTATAATTCCAAGCTATCACCTTATAAAGATAAGATTAAAATAAGGTTGCATAGCATGGTAATAATTCTAAGATGTCACCTAAATCTCTAAAGCTCAAGACTTGCTCCATTTATCTTAAGTGAAAGATTTAACTATGAACATTCTTTCAAGTTATAAATCGGTCCCATGATTAAGTTAGGCTTCTTTCAAGTTTAAAAAAAAAGAGAATTAGTTCTAAAAGAGTTTTAAAACTTTGTGAGAATTTTATGGGAAGCTAGTAATTTTATGTGTACTTAAAATGTGATTTGATGCTTATTAAGACTTTGGTGTCATTGATTGATTCCCTGGTTTGTATGTTATAGTTGCTGTTGCAAACAATGAAAACTTATGCATGAAATAAAGACATATTCTGTTCCTGGAAGAAAGTGTATTCCTAAAGAGTGCAATTTGGAAAGATTCTGGCTAAGGAAAGATTTGGTATTTAAGCGTGTCCATTGTGACCCACCTCTCTTTCCTGGGAATCTCCAGATGCATGATTATAGTTGATATATATTATTCCAGAATAAGACTGTAAATAAGAAAATGTTAGAATTATTATGAATTGTGATTTGTAACATGCAAAGACTTATTGGTGACTTAAAATTTATAAGAAAATGATCTTCTGGACCCATCAAACTATAGGTGGTGAAGAGGTGATTCTAGCCCCCTAACCTGTTCTCTCAAAAGGGTAGAGTCAGGACTTTAACTTATCAAAAAGGATAAGTATATGCTAGTGACGACTAGTAAGGTATGAGCTCATAACCTAGATTACTCCCAAAAGGGTGGAGTATAGGGTGGCCCAAGGAAAATAATGAGGATGATAAGATTTTAAAGTCACCTAAGGTACTAAAGAAATAAATTATGTGCACCATGTCCATGTGTAGCTATTATGATATTCTTCTGTGCATAACATACATGAGTTGATGATGAGAAATATGATGTTCTTCTATGCATGTTATATTAATGATGATGATGAGGAATATGATGTAATGATAAAAGAAAAGTTCATTATAAATATGACATGTTAAGATTATGATGCATTATAAGACGCATAATTAAAATTGGTCGAATCTCGGTAAAAGTATTTTTGAACTTAAAATTTAATCTTCATATGTTCACTATTTTATAATAATCCCGATTCCTGGAGACTTTGATGATGACACCGTAGAAGGAGATACCTCCTAGAATTCTTTAGTAATTCTCACTCCCTTTTTTTTATTTCCGTCATTGTCTTCAGATTAATGGCGACATTCGTCCTGTTCGTTGACACCCCTACTTGGAATTCCACTATGATCCGTGCATCATTCGTATCACTTTGAAGGAAGGTGCTCGGTTCGTGTTTTTATTTACGTAGGTCGTCCATTTGCACATCCTGTCCCTAGTTATCGTTTTTCTCCTACTTCTCCCTATGGCGATGAAATGGTTTTCGAACATGCACGTCCACTTGATGAAAGAATGTTACGTTCTTATCCCGCCTATCTCCTGTCCATGGTTTTCCAGTATAATCCACGAACGAGATATTCTGAAACTGATCCTTCAGAGGACCCTCCTACTCATGCTTATTCTGAGAGCTCTCTCCTACTCTCCCACGTAAGAGAGGGTAGTGAGGAAACGGTTGTTCACGAGGTTAGCAAGACCGTCCATGTGACCCCAGCCTGGTGCATCTGCCCCCCTTCAGAGGAAGCTCGTGAGTGATCGGGTTTCTTCCCTTTTTCCAAGACGGTGGCCCTAGAGAGTTTTTAAGTAGTCTTAAGAGTGTTATGCATCCAAGTTTAGAGTAGCCTTCCTGAGCTTTTAAGGTTATCTAGTTTAAGGTTATCTAGTTTAGGGGCATGATTTCCTTATAAATAGTTTCCTATGGTGTGAATATGTAAGATATGATGTATGAACTTAACTCACCTTTTGAGTGAGGTTATTGTATATATGTTGTGATGTGCATTATGGATGTTATGTGATGGAGCCAATATGATATATTTAGATTCTTAAATGTCTTATTTTACTACCGCTTAATCGTTTATGTTATGCGCGACTCATGATTTCAATTATGTTAAAAAAAAAGGGCTCGTAATTTCACTAAGTATTTTCAAAATATGATGAAAGAACCAAAGCAAAGAGTAAAGTCTAGTCATTAATCAAATTCAACCTAGGTATATTTGGTTAATTACTAAGTGTTACATCAATTCATTCTGGTTTCAAAAACAACCGAGTAATCGATTACATACAATGGTAATCGATTACTTAGGGTTAAATCCTTTCTAGAAAAATAAAGAACATAGGGTAATCGATTACACTATAAGTAATCGATTCCAGGTTTCAAACAGGTTCTGGGCATGAAAAAGCCGTGGTAATCGATTACACTGCCTCTGGTAATTGATTACCAAACCAAAAGTCCTTCGAAAACCCTTCTGGTAATCGATTACATGGATGGTAATCGATTACCAATCCGGAACTTGAGAAAACATGATTTTGACACATTCCAAACTATTTTAAACATCTTGAGACCTCATAAAACAGTTTTCCAACATTTTCTTGAAATTATTCATGTATTTCACAAAATCAAACCATTATTGAATCATACCAAAACTCATCCATTTCTTTTTGAATGGAGTTTCCTTTAGGATACTTAGGGCAAGTCTTTGAGCTCTAGAGTATTTAGGTGATGACAAAATCTTAAACATGCTATGCACTTTATTTTACTCTTCATTAGAAAGTAAAGTGAGAGCATAAAATAAATATGAGATGCAACTTCATTATTATCTTTAAGGATTAAGTGATGACTTGAAATATAAACATGAAGTGCAAGCTTGGGAATTTAAATATGGTAATGCAAGTTCATTCATTTACTCTTATGAGATTAGTGATAGCATCAAAATAAACATGAGATGCAAGGCATAAATTTAAACATGAATGCAACTATTTTTATCTTAACTAGAGCTCTTGCAAGGCTTTTAGAGGAACATAAACCTCAACCCATTATGTATCATAAGGCAAGCTTTAGAGTTCTTGGCACCTAGACATCAAAAGAAATCTTAAGGTTTGAACTCATCATCAAGCTTAAAGAAATGGACCCAAAGTTCACCACTTTGTCTAAACAAAACTACAAGGACTAAGTCATATTCTTTGTTTTATTGCTCATGGGCTTCAATCTAGAGTAAAACTCTTAGAACGGCCGACCAACTTTAAGGTTGGCAAGGGTAAGCTTAGAGCTCTTTGAAATCATAAGATTAACTTTCTTAACAAAACTTTTGTGATCTACTAGACATATTTTACAAACTTTGTTCAAATCCAAAGAAGAAAAACCGAAATCCTTAAGGGAAAGAGGGAAAGGAAAACCGAAACTGAAGCCAAGAAAAGAAAGGAAATCCAAGCATGTATGGTCCAAGACCAAGTTGTTTCAAGCTTTAGAGGTTTCTCATATGACAACAACAAGTCATTATCTTGAAACCTCATCATCAAGCTCATATTCTTTTATAAAAAGGCCTCTTGGCCGAAAAGAGAGGGGAAGGGGGCAAGAGTTTGAAACCAAGAGAAAAACTAGAACTTTTTTGAAGAACACAAACAAAATCATCAAAACTTAACCCCTACCTTAAGAAGTCTTGAAGAGATTTAAGAAAGCTTTGTTTTCTTGATGGAAGGAGAAGGAAATCCTCTTGGAGTCTTGAGGAAGAAATCAGCCAAGTTGAGGGAATTTGAGAAGAAATGAGAGAAAGTGTAAGAATGCTTAAACTTGGCAAATGATCCAAAGAGCAACCAAGTCTTCAAAGGCTTGGTATTTATAGAAAAAATGAGACATGTTGGCTGATTTGGGGAGGGAATGGCTGATGGTTTTCAAGGTCAAGGGAGGAGGAAAATATCTCTTACAAAAGCATGGGCTTAGGCATGGCAAGCATGGTTGGAAGCATGGGCAAGGTATGGGCAAAGCATGGCCTAAGGCATGGGCTTGGAGTGCATCAAAAATCAACATGTGGCACCATTTTTAGGATTTGGTGACACATCAGCCAAGGGGAAGGGATTTTTGTTCATGTAATTGTGGTTTAAGGATGTGTTTAAGTGTTTCTTTGATTAAGGTTTTTGATTAGGAGTTTGTAAGCAAGTGTTTAGGTGAGAAAATGGTTAATTGAGGTGGTTCAAGACTTGATTAGGAGGGTAATCTTATTAGATTAGTAATTTAAAATAATTCTTTTGGTCAAATGAGGTATGGCTCAATTCCTTAATTTAAGGAATTGGAGAGAGAAACACTATTCAAGATTCCATGACTAGGAATCTTGAATTGAAGAATGCAATTAGAGTTTATCTAAGCAATCTTAGGTTCTAATTAACCTTAATAAATCATTTTGACTCTAGATTAATTATCGAAATAAATTAATCTTCGATTAGAGCCTAATATTGCTTAGGTTTGCTTAACTGCGTTATTAGGCTTACTGTACATGTTCTAGGGGCAAAATGGTAATTTTGCGCTAAAACCAGGACCTAGCAAACTAAACATCAAACATTGCTCATAAACATCATTCTAAACTTCCTGGAAAAGTTTCAGCTCAAACGGCACCTTTTACCTGTGTGACGGGGGGTATTTTGGTCATTTTGAGCCGAAAGTTTAGAAAACGAGGTTTCTCCTCGATATCATCCATAACGCATAATCCCCCTTCAAACATTGAGTTGACCCATTCGAGGGTTGCCGGGGCAACTGTCCTCGAATTTCAGGTAAAAATGACCTCACATTTTGGTCATTTGCACTCTAAGGCGGAAATGAGACGTACATTACTCCCCTCCTTAAAAAGAGTTTCGTCCTCGAAATTCGTTACCTTAGAAAGCTCGGATACTCGTCCGCATCTCGGATTCCAATTCCCATGTGTACTCCTCCGTCTTGTCTCGTCCCTCGCGACTTTCACCAAAGGACGACTTACTCCTCAACCTTACACCACGGTCCACGATCCTCGTTGGTGGTAGATTGAAAGTTAGGTCCTCCCTTAACTGTACATGCTCTGGCTCTAACACATGGCTAGGGTCGGATTGATATTTTAAGCTGGGAGATGTGAAGACGTCATGAAGATTTGATAGATTTGGAGGTAGGGCTATTTTGTAGGCGCTGTCAGACTCTCTGAAGGATTTCAAAAGGTTCAGAAAATCAGGGACTCAATTTCTTGACTTTCATGGCTCTACCTATTCCTAGTGGGGGTTATTCTCAGAAACATGCTCACCTTCTTGGAACTCTAACGCTTTCGCGCTTGTCCGCATAGCTCTTTTGTCGCTTTAGCGTCAAGATTCTCCTTGATCATTCTTATTTGCTCTGTGGTTTCCCTCACTACATCCGGTCCCAAAACGCTTTGTTCTCGAGATCATGCCAACACAAAGGCGACTGGCACTTCCTTCCATACAAGGCCTCGTACGTGCCATATCGATATCGCATGATAACTATTGTTATACGCAAACTCGATAAAGGGTACTTGTCCCAACTCCCTTTTCTATCCAAAACACATGCCCTTAGCATATCCTCCAATGTTTGGATAGTTCTTTCCGATTGTCCATCTGTTTGAGGGTGGTAAGCCGTGCTTAAGCACCGCTTAAACCAAACGCCTTTTGAAAGGCTTCCAAAACGCGACGTAAGCGGATCTCGACGAGATTATCATCGATGGAACTCCGTGTAGCCTTACTATCTCTTGGATGTACAACTGGGCCAACTTATCTAGGGAAAAGGTTAACTTGATGGGTAGGAAATGGCCGACTTGGTTAACCTGTCCACTATTACCCAAATAGCGTCATGGGCTTGGGTTCGGGTAGGCTCAAAAAATCCATAGATATACTATCCCACTTCCATTCGGGGATAGGCAAAGGTTGCAACATTCCTGAAGGCTTTTGGTGCTCAATCTTCACCTTTTGACAGACTAAGCACTTACTAACCCAGGCTACTATGTCCTTTTTCAATCCGGGCCACCAAAACATTTCTTTAAATCCTGATACATCTTGGTGGCACCAGGATTGATGGTGAAGTGGCTTTTATGGGCCTCCTCCAAAATACTTTCTTGGAGGTCACCATCTTGTGGTACACATATCCGCCCTTCGAACCTCCACAAACCATCTGCCCTTTGCTCAAAACCCTTAAGCTTTCCAGCCTTAACCGCCTCTAGAGTCTCCCTAAACTCCTCATTTTCTACTTGTGCCATCATCACCCTTTGTTTAAACCCACTTGTTACCATAAGATGACACATCTTCACACTCTTTTCTGATATTGACATCCCCAAATTCATGTCCCTAAACTTCTCTATAAGCTCAACTTCCTTGACCATCATGTGGGATAAGCGTAATGATTTTCGACTCAAGGCATCGGCAACCACATTGGCCTTGCCGGGGTGGTAACTTAAGCCGAAATCATAGTCCTTTAGAAACTCCATCCACCTTCTTTGCCTCATGTTTAGCTCCTTTTGATCAAAGAGATGCTTAAGACTCTTATGATAGAAAACTTCAAACCTTACTCCATACAAGTGATGCCTCCAAATCTTCAAGGCAAACACTATGGCGGCTAACTCTAGGTCATGGGTAGGGTAATTAACCTCGTGAGGCTTAAGTTGTTTAGACGCATAGGCTACCACTTGCCTATTTTGCATCAACACACAGCCTAAACCTTTCCCTGAAGCGTCACAATATACCTCGAAGGGTACATTGGGGTAAGGCAAAACCAAAACTTGGGGTAAAGGTCAACCTTTCCTTCAACTCTAGGAAGCTCTTTTCACAATCGGATTCCATGAAAACGGGGTGTTCTTCCTAGTTAGCTTGGTTAGGGGAAGGCAATCTGGAAAAACCTTTAATAAACCTACGGTAATAGCCTGCTAGCCCAAAAAGCTCGTATTTCTGATACGTGGTCGGTCTATCCCAATTCATTACGGCTTCTATCTTACTAGGGTCAACGCTATACCTCCTTTTGATACTACATGCCCAAAAACTTCACTTCCTCCAACCAGAATTCACACTTAGAGAGCTTAGCATACAACTTCTTCTCTTTCAACACCTCTAAAACCAACTTTAGGTGACTTTCATGCTCCTCGTGAGTCTTCGAATAGATGAGTATGTCATCTATGAAAACGACCACGAACTTGTCTAAATAGGGTCTAAAGATCCTATTCATATAGTCCATGAACACGGCGGGTGCATTTGTCAGTCCAAAGGACATCACGGCAAACTCAAAGTGTCTGTACCGCGTCCTAAAGGCGGTTTTAGGTATATCTTCATCTATTACTCGAATTTGGTGGTATCCGACCTCAAATCAATCTTGGAGAATACCACCCCTCATTTCAACTGGTCCATAAGATCATCAATCCTAGGCAAAGGGTATTTATTTTCACCGTCACACGATTCAATTGCCTATAGTCTATACATAATCTCATGCTCCCATCCTTTTTCTTAACAAACAAAACGGCTCCCTACGGTGAGGCACTTGGTCTGATAAAACTCTTTTCTAACAACTCCTCCAACTGGGTTTTCAATTCCTTCAACTCCAAGGGTGACATCCTATACGGGGCTATGAGATAGGTCTTTTCCAGAACCAATTCGATGGAGAACTCCACCTCTCTTCTGGAGGAACTCGGTATCTCATCACCTAAATAGGAATGTCATCTATGTTCTCTCAAAGTCTACCTCGCTAGTGGCTAGAAGGACATATTCCTTAGTTTTCTCCCCACTCCAGAAGACATCTACGGCATTCACATAAAGTTTCAATGTTTGACTAGTCTTGCTAGGGGATGAAAATAACAGATTTGGTATAACGTCTAACAACACATGGTTAGCGTGAAGCCAATCCATGCCAAGGATTATTCCTATGTCTTTCAAAGGTAAACAAATCAAATCTATGACATAGGATCTATTTTCAACGGTAAGATGGCAATTTAAACAACAGTTACATGTATGTACAGGACGGTTGGTAGGAGTAGAAACAATGAGATCAAAAGGAAGCTTAGAAACTTGCAAATTTAGAGACTCGACACTAGCATGTGAGATAAAAGAATGAGTAGCACCAGAGTCATATAGCACAGTTAAGGTTCTACCATTTAGTTCGCACTTACCTTCGATGAGTCGTTGGATCCGTTCGCGTTCTCCACGTTGAGGGTAAAGACCCGTCCTTGGTGTTGCGGTAAGGGATTTTGACTTGGACCCTCCATTGCTTCTGCAATCCTTTGCATAGTGGCCGAGCTTGCCACACTGAAGCATACTCCTTGTAGGCTGGCGGGACGATTGCCATGATTCTTTCCACAACGGGGGCACTCCATGGCTTGTGCGGTCGGGGAGCGGAGGCTCCTTGGGGTGCCTTGTTCTTGTTCCCGTTGGGCCCTCCTTATTGATTATTGTTGTTGTTGTTGTGAGGACCGCTCGCTCCTCCTTGATGGTTGCGGTTCCCTCGGCCGTTTGGGTTGAAAGGCGGCCTGGGTGTTGCAGGATGATTGATTGTTGGGTCCTCTTTGTTATTGTGGTTGATGATATTGTTGTTGCTTGAATTGATTGGATTGGTAGGGATGGTAGTGGTTCCTCGTTTGAGTCTGATTTGATGGCTTGAACTTCGGGGCTTAGGGTCCCAAACCACGGGACGATCCACCCTTGCGCACTCATCTTCTTGTGCCCTTCTTCGATGATTCGGCACTTGTTGACTAGGGTCGGAAGTCCCTAATCTCCATGTATGCCACAACGAAGTTAAGTTCAGCCCTCAAACCGGCCTCAAACTTAACACACTTCCATATCTCATCGGGGTTCCCTTGGAAAACCCGTGAGAACTTGATCAATTTTCAAACTTCGCCGTGTCCTGGGCGACAGACATTCCACCTTGGACCAACTGCATGAAGTCAATGTCCTTGGCGTTCTTCACGGATTCCGGAAATACTTCTCATAGAAGTACGTCTTAACAGCTCCCAATTGATAGCTGCGCGTAGCTTCTAGTAGCCTACGGGTGCGGTCCACCAAAACTTCACGTCGGCTTCCATCATGTAGGCAAAGGTGACTTTCTATTCCTCCGAACAGGCAACAACGGAGTAGATCTTTCCATGTTCTTGATCCACTCGTCAGCCTTGTCGGATTCAGAGCTCCACGAAAGGTTGGGGGATTAGCCTTGCGAACTCCCCAAACGGGCTTGTTCCACGGCTTTCGCACGCGGGACCTTGAGCGCGTCCCTTGGTTGATTCATGCGGTCGAACATGCGTTCCATCGCCCTAGCCATTTTGCGTAGGGCAGCAGTCTCATCTCCTCGTTCACGCGACATTTGCGTTCCTATTCTCTCTACGGGTGCCATTGGTCCCTAAGCACATAAGTCAACAAATACCGAGGTGATCAGGCTCAATATTCCAAGCTAAATGAGCTAGTTACCATGGCACAGCAGCAGACAAGGTCATGAATGCCTATCCTATAGCTTATCTCTAATAGCTAAGCACTAGACATGACATACTACGTAACATGCTTTTAAAGCATGGTCAGTCCAATCCTCAGGCTCCATGAGAATTGAAACTCTGATACCAAAATGTAACACCCTAATATTTAACCCTAATACGCCTAGGACGTATCAAGACTAATTATTAGTTATTACTTCTCTTTAAATTCATTTACAAAATACTTAGCGGAAAATACAGGTAAATTTTTTTTGAAAGATTCATATAAAACAAAGTGCGAGCCTTTGCGCGTAACATATAAAACGTGAAGCGAAAGAATAAATAAAACATACAGAACATAAGCATTAAAGAACACATCCATCATAAACATCATTCCTCATCACATTAGATAACATAGTTTAGTACATTACAACAGAAATATAATAAGAATATAAAGTCTTACCCATACTAGTGGGCAGAGCTTCAGGTACAATAACATAAAATAAGAAACATGAAGACAAATACATGGAACAACCCCAAAGGATACTCCCAAGCTAAGACTCTCCCTCCTCGAGCTATGGACGACGCTCCTACTCATCTCTGGTGGCACATAACCAATGGGGCAAGCTCCTCGATGCGTGAAGGCGGAAGGATGGGCGAGCATGCAGGCCGGGAGGCGGTCTCTCGACGTCGTGCTAACCTCGCTGAGTCACCGTCTCCTCGCTACCCATCCGATATCCATGGGTACGGCAAGGGCGGGACCCACCAAGAAAGGATGAGAAGGAGGATCCTCTGATGGGTCGATCTCCGAAGCCTCGGGCGAGGCATGTACTCGGGGTAACCTCGCACCGGCTGAAGATGTCGGACGGGCATGACGTTCTGCTCGTCACGGGTCGCGTCCTCTCAAAAATCAGGTTGTCGCCAAAGGGTGAAGTCGGATCGAAGCTATAGCTGGAGACGGGGAAAGCAAAAGGACGTCCCACGTATGCAAAAATGCGTATGGCACAACGACCCTCAAAGTGGTAGGACTGATGCTCGGATCGTAGTGCAGCTCCCACACGGGTGCGTCAACCAAAATCACGAACGATGCCATCGATGTCTGAAGACGTAACGGAAAGAAACAGAGAGAGGGTGAGAATTCTTGCTAAAGAATCTCATAGGGAAATCCTCTATCCTAGTGTCATCGTTTACGTCCCAGGAACCTTGGGTTTATTATGAAAAAGGTTAAGCATGCATAAGTTCATTATGAGGTTTTCAAAAGGTTATTATCCAAGGTCCATGTCTTTTATAATGATTCTTAATGCATGTATGCAACATAATAGTTCATGGATGCATGATAGTACTTTAGGTAAATCAAACAAATGACAAACAACATATAAGTGGCATGTAACTTTTCTCTTGAACATCTTTCCTTTTCTCATACTTGTGACACCAATCATAATAGTAACCGCACCCCTTCAACTAGGCTATGAGCTCATACCTTAACTAGTCGTCACTAGTTCTTACTTATCCTCTTGATAAGCGAATCATAAACATATTCATCATAATCATAATCCCGACTCCCAGAGTACGGGTAGGGGCCTAAGGATCACCCATCATGGGACTTTTTCCTTCTTCGAAACGCATCGACTGGTTAAGCCAACGACTTGTCCGCTTTGGAGGCTAATGTCTATGCCCTCACGGTTTTCTCCTCGGAAGGAGAAGTACGTCTCGGCATATCATGTTTAAACATCATATTTTTCAAAAACTTTCTTATGTCCCTCAAATTTGACGGAAATTCGCGGCATAGCAGCTCTCTCCGAATTTTCTCAAATTTGAGTCATGCCACATAATCTTAGTCACATGCATCATTTTCATGGAACTTTCTCAAATCAATAACTTTCTAGTTCACATGAGCATATTTCTCAATTTCATTCATATTTCGAAACATTATGCATCTTAAACACAACATTTCATCATATTACCAAATCAAATTATGCACATAAAGTTTCATGCTCAAGGAACTAACATAATCACATCATCATAAGTGTGCACGAGGTTCATCATCATAATCATACTCTCTCGTCCACCTATCTCATAGTATTTTATGCTTTGACCCTTACGGGCTTTAAACTTGTATTTGCATCTTTATTACCCTCAAGGGGTTAACACTTAGACTTTTCTCTAAGATTTGAACTCACAAAATTCCAATCAGCACTTATCATAAAAGGGCAGAAAATATCATGTGCTTACGGGGCTCTAAAATCTCCATTCGTGTCTATTTTCGCCTAAGGCTCCATAATTAATTCCTAGATCAATTATGAGGAATCCTAGGCATGTTCTCTAAGTTATAAACCATTTTGAATCTCTTATCTTCATCTTAAACTTAGAAATCAACACCTAATTGTTTATGAAGGGATCTTGTACATGTCTTACTAATTATGAATCATTTATCCTTGAATTAATCATGCTAGAACAGATTTGCATTTCTTGCATTAAGGTGTTCTAGAATTCTCATCTCTAATCCCTTTTAAGTTACTTATTCTTTTCTAACTTTTCTAAATCGATCCTTGCTTCACTCAACATAATTTTACACATTTAACACCTTAGAACAGCATTTATACAGTAGCCAAACATAGAACCAAATCATGAACCCATAAGATCACATAATCTCTTGGGTTGAAATGCATATAAGTTACTAGTTTTCTCTTGGGATGTTTTCAAGCAAAAGGTGTTCTGGTAATCGATTACATGTTCCTAGTAATCGATTACCAGAGCTCAATTCATTATGGGTTTCAAAACAAGGTAATCGATTACATACAATGGTAATCGATTACTTAGGTTAAATCTTTTCAGAAAAATAAAGAACATAGGGTAATCGATTACACTATAAGGTAATCGATTAAGGGTTTGGGAAGGTCTGGGCATGAAAAAGCCGTGGTAATCGATTACACTGCCTCTGGTAATCGATTACCAGAACCAAAAGTCCTTCGGAAAACCCTTATGGTAATTGATTACATGGATGGTAATCGATTACCAGAACCTAGGAACTTGAGAAAACATGATTTTGACACATTCCAAACTATTTTAAACATCTTGAGACCTCATAAAACAGTTTTCCAACATTTTCTTGAAATTATTCATGTATTTTACAAAATCAAACCATTATTGAATCATACCAAAACTCATCAATTTCTTTTTGAATGGAGTTTCCTTTTTAGGATACTTAGGGCAAGTCTTTGAGCTCTAGAGTATTTAGGTGATGACAAAATCTTAAACATGCTATGCACTTTATTTTACTCTTCATTAGAAAGTAAAGTGAGAGCATAAAATAAATATGAGATGCAACTTCATTATTATCTTTAAGGATTAAGTGATGACTTGAAATATAAACATGAAATGCAAGCTTGGGAATTTAAATATGGTAATGCAAGTTCATTCATTTACTCTTGTGAAATTAGTGATAGCATCAAAATAAACATGAGATGCAAGGCATAAATTTAAACATGAATGCAACTATTTTTATCTTAACTAGAGCTCTTGCAAGACTTTTAGAGGAACATAAACCTCAACCCATTATGTATCATAAGGCAAGCTTTAGAGTTCTTGGCACCTAGACTTCAAAAGAAATCTTAAGGTTTGAACTCATCATCAAGCTTAAAGAAATGGACCCAAAGTTCACACTTTGTCTAAACAAAACTACAAGGACTAAGTCATATTCTTTATTTTATTGCTCATGGGCTTCAATCTAGAGTAAAACTCTTAGAACGGCCGACTAACTTTAAGGTTGGCAAGGGTAAGCTTAGAGCTCTTTGAAATCATAAGATTAACTTTCTTAACAAAACTTTTGTGATCTACTAGACATATTTTACAAACTTTGTTCAAATCCAAAGAAGAAAAACCGAAATCCTTAAGGGAAAGAGGAAAGGAAAATGAAACTTAAGCTAAGAAAAGAAAGGAAATCCAAGCATGTATGGTCCAAGACCAAGTTGTTTCAAGCTTTAGAGGTTTCTCACATGACAACAACAAGTCATTATCTTGAAACCTCATCATCAAGCTCATATTCTTTTTATAAAAAGGCCTCTTGGCCGAAAAAGAGGGGAAGGGGGCAAGAGTTTGAAACCAAGAGAAAAACTAGAACTTTCTTGAAGAACACAGACAAAATCATCAAAACTTAACCCCTACCTTAAGAAGTCTTGAAGAGATGTAAGAAAGCTTTGTTTTCTTGATGGAAGGAGAAGGAAATCCTCTTGGAGTCTTGAGGAAGAAATCAGCCAAGTTGAGGGAATTTGAGAGGAAATGAGAGAAAATGTAAGAATGCTTAAACTTGGCAAATGATCCAAAGAGCAACCAAGTCTTCAAAGGCTTGGTATTTATAAAAAAAATAAGGCATGTTGGCTGATTTGGGGAGGGAATGGCTGATGGTTTTCAAGGTCAAGGGAGGAAGAAAATATCTCTTACAAAAGCATAGGCTTAGGCATGGCAAGCATGGTTGGAAGCATGGGCAAGGTATGGGCAAAGCATGGCCTAAGGCATGGGCTTGGAGTGCATCAAAAATCAACATGTGGCTCCATTTTTAGGGGGATTTTTGGTCAACACATCAGCCAAGGGGGAAGGGATTTTTGTTCATGTAATTGTGGTTTAAGGATGTGTTTAAGTGTTTCTTTGATTAAGGTTTTTGATTAGGAGTTTGTAAGCAAGTGTTTAGGTGAGAAAATGGTTAATTGAGGTGGTTCAAGACTTGATTAGGAGGGTAATCTTATTAGATTAGTAATTTAAAATAATTCTTTTGGTCAAATGAGGTATGGCTCAATTCCTTAATTTAAGGAATTTGAGAGAGAAACACTATTCAAGATTCCATGACTAGGAATCTTGAATTAAAGAATGCAATTAGAGTTTATCTAAGCAATCTTAGGTTCTAATTAACCTTAATAAATCATTTTGACTCTAGATTAATTATCGAAATAAATTAATCTTCGATTAGAGCCTAATATTGCTTAGGTTTGCTTAATTGTTATTAGGCTTACTGTACACTATTCTAGGGGCAAAATGGTAATTTTGGCTAAAGCCAGGGACCTTCGGCATTACTAAACATCAAACATTGCTCATAAACATCATTCTAAACTTCCTGGAAAAGTTCAGGGTTCAACGGCACCTTTTCCCTGTAGACAGCGGGGTATTTTGGTCATTTTGCGGAAGTTTAGAACGAGGTTCTCTCCTCGGATATCATCCATACCAGCATAATCCCCTTCAAACATTGAGTTGACCCATTGAGGGTTGGGCAACTGTCCTCGAATTTCGGGTAAAAATGACCTTAGGGGCATTTCATCATTTGCACTAACAACGGAATCGAGACGTACAACCATCATAATTTTAAATATCATGGTTTAATACATAACTGGATACATCAACTGGAATAAAAACATAAAGTCGTACCCACATAAGAATGGGTAGAGCAGTACATGAAACATATAGCAAGAAACATAAAATAACCAGAAACATAAACAACAAATACATGAGTGCCCCAAAAGATACAATCGGCTAAAAGCAAACCCTCCCCTCTAAAGCCTACGGATAGGCGCTCTCTTGGGCAGGAGATGTAGCCCGTAACTGCGAAGCTCCTCGATGTGGCCCAAAGAAGCGGGGCGTGGGCATGCGTCGGCAAAGCGATGTGGCCTCCTCTACGAGGTGCCTCTAAAACGTACACTCTCACAAGCCTCGGCTCGAGACAGGTCCTGCCCAGTGTCGACGCCATAGGCACCGAAGTGGCGGAGCCCTCTGAATAGGGGTAAGGAAATCCTCAGATAGGTCCCTCCCACAATGAGGAATGATGGGAACATACTCCAATAGTCATGCACTCAGAAGACGAAGGTTGCTTGGCGGGTCTACTCGTCATGGGCTACGTCCTCTGAAGATCAAATCGTCAGGTAGGGAGAGGTTGGGGTAAAACGAAGTGGAGACCGGGAATGCAACGGACGACCCTTGTATGCAAAAATACACACAACACAATGACCCTTAAAGTGATATGACTGATGGTCTGGATCATAGTGCACCTCCTAAATGGGCGTATCAACGAAGATCACGAACGACACCATCGGAATCTGAAGACGTAATGGGAAAAGGAGAAAGAGGGTGAGAATCTTACTAAAGAATCTTAGTAGGGAATCCTCTAATTCCATGTCATCGTTTATGTCCCCAAGAACCTTGGGTTTATTATGAAAAGGTTAAACATGCAAAGGTTCATTATGAAGTTTTATAAAAGTAATTAACCAAGGTCCATGTCTTTTATGATGAATCTTAATGTATGTATGTAGCATAGCAGAACATGAATGCATGACAATACTTTATGCAAGCAAACTAATAAGGCATCTCATCAATAACTAATTCTCATATAAGTGGCATGGACTTTCTCATAATCAACTTCTCTCTTTCATAAGCAAAATGCTTCACATCTTTTCTCGTTTCTCAAACTTGTGACATCATGGTATTTAAAAATTAGTCACTGACCCCTGATACTAGGCTATGAGCTCATACCTCAACTAGTTGTCACTAGTTCTTACTTATCCTCTTGATAAACGTATTATAATCATAAAAATAATAATCCTGACTCCAAGAGTACGGAGAGGATCTAAGGATCACCCATCATGGGACTTTTTCCTTTTCCAAAATGCATTAATTGGTTAAGACTAGTGACTTTGTCCGCTTTGGCAGGCTGATGTCGATGCCTTCACGGTTTTGCCTTCTCCTCACCGTAAGGGAAAGTACGTCTCGGTCTATGAAACGCATCATTTGGTTAAGACCAGTGACATTCTGCTTCGTATGGCTCACGACCATACCCACACGGTTTCCTTTCTCCTTCACCATCAGGAGAAATGCATCTCGACATGTCACATATAAAATCTTTCTTTTCAAATTTTCTTTAAATCCCTCAAATTTGACGGAAATTCGAGGCATGATGACTGCACCCAGAATTTCCTCAAATTGAGTCATGTAACACCCTAATAATTAACCTAATACACCTAGGTTGTATCTGATTAATTACTAGGCTTTACTCTTTGCTTTAGTTCTTTAATCATACTTTGAAAATACTTAGTGAAATTATGAACCATTTTTTTTAAAAAACATGATTGAAAACGTGAGCCGCGCATAACGTGAATGATAGCGGAATATAAAAAGACATATTAGAAATTAAATACATCATATCACATTAGCTCCATCATATAACATCCATAATTACATAACACATAAATATTTTGCCTACCAACAGAGTTAGGCTAGGTGTAGGCAATCAAACAAAACATAAATAGTATATGGATGGAAGGACATCTATTAATGGCACATAGTAATAACACTCAAAGGATAGGGATAGATATCTGAAATATCCGAGTGAAACTAAGGATCAGTTCAGCTACCAGGTGAAAGCCTCAATGTGATTCACGAACGCTTCCTTCTTTTTTGAAGACGAGATGGAAAGAAAAATAGAGGGAGTGAGAAACTTATAAAAAGAATCTCATAGGGTACTCACCTCATGATGCATTGTGTCATCATCATCATCCCCAGGAACCTAAAGTTTCATTATCATGCTAAGATTGATTTATTAAGTTCGAAAATATACTTTATTGAGGTTCGTCGATTTTAATCATGCGTCTTATAATGCATCATAAACTTAGCATGTCATGTTTATAATGAACTTTTCCTTTCACATATAATAACATAGTTATGCATAAGACCACATCATATTCCTCATCATCATATCATAAATACTATGCATAGAAGAACATCATATTTCTCATCATCATCTCATAAATACTATGCATAGAAGAACATCATAATCACATAATACGTTACTTAGTTCCTTAGGTGACTTAAAGTTACTTTCATCATCATTTTCCTGGGCCACCCTATACTCCACCCTTTTGGGAGTAATTTAGGTTATGAGCTCATACCTTGCTATCGTCACCAGCATATACTTATCCCTTTTGATAAGTAAAAATTCTGTCTCTACCCTTTTGAGAGAACGGACTAGGGGGCAAGAATCACCTTTCACCGCCTATAGTTTGACGGGTCCAAAGGATCATTTTCTAAGGATCACCTTTTCACCACCTATAGTCTGATGGGTCCAAAGGGTCATTTCCTCATATATTTTAATTCACCTTTAAGTCTTTGCATGTTATATCATAATACAATTCTCAATTCATAATCATTTATAACATTTTCTCATTTATAGTCTTATTCTAAAACAATATATATACCAACTGTAATCATGCATCCGAGAGATCCTAGGAAAGAGAGGTGGGTCACAAATGGACACACTTAAATACCAAGTCTTTCCTAGCCAGAACCTTTCCAAATTACACTTTTAAGTAATATACTTTCTTCAGCAACAAGGGTAAATTTTTAAATAACAAAGAATATTTCATTATTTCATGCATAAGCATTCTCATTGTTTGCAACAGTAACTATAACATGCAAGCCAGGAATCATTCAATGATATCAAATACTTAATAAGCATCAAATCACTTCATAGACTTATCATTTCAAATTTCAAAGAACTATCATCATAAATTCTTATGAAAAATTTCTTAAACATCCGAAACTTTAAAATCGGGTAACCTCAATTATCACACTAATTAATCATGCATCTAAAGGATTCATTATCATCATTACCATTAATTATAAGCCTTAAGAACATTATTAAACTATATGGGACAACATAGGCAGCAAGTTATATTTAAGGCTTCACGTGTGCTAGAAGTTGCATTTTTAACCCTTTCTCATTACCGGCATGGTGCTAAAATCAATTACTAAACCAATTATGAATCATTCTCCCTTATATAAACACAATAGTACTTGGTTCTTAGGGCTGCTAAAGGTTCTGAGAACGCACAAATTTCATTCTCTAGAGTTCTAGAAATCTTGCTTTTACGGTTTTTCTGGGAAGCTAGTTTTATTTCTAACATGCATAGAATCGTTCTCTTAGCAATAAATCATAATCATCACAACTTTGAACATATTAAACCATCATCATACAGTAGTACTAAACTCAGATAGGTAGCCGAATCATGAACCTCATATAATTGCATAAAACCACATTTCAAGTATACATAAAGTACTAGTTTCCCGTATAATTTTTGCAAAGCTTCAAAACTTCTTTAGTAACTAATTCTTTTTGTTAAACTTTAAAGAAATTATAAGACTTTAAGCCTCCGTAATCATGAGGCCGATTTATACATTGAAAGAATGTTCATGATTAGAATTTTCTCTTAAGATAAAAGGAGCAAGTCTTGAGCTTTAGAGATTTAGTGATAGCTAGAATTATAAACATGCTATGCAACCCATTTTAATCTTGTCTTTATAAGGTGATAACTTGGAAATATAAACATGATGCAAGAAACTGGAGCGGCGGTAGTCCGTCCTGGACCAAGTGGAGGGAGAAGAATCTTAAGAAACTAAAATGACGTAATCCACAGGGATCAGTAGAGGGAGAAGAGAATTCTTATTAAGCTCCAAACTCAAGACTTATTAAAGAATGAATTCTTTGACTCCAATAATCTCAAGAAAGCTTTAGAGTTTTTATTATCATGGTTCTAACTTTGCTTGTGATACTTGGACAAGTCTTTGAGCTCTAGGATCTTTAGGTGATGACATAAAAATAAACATGTCATGCGTTGATTCTTTTAGCCATTATAAAATAAAGTGAGAACATAAAATAAATATGAGATGCAACTTCTTTATTATCTTTAGAGATTAAGTGACAACATGAAATATAAACATGAAATGCAAACTTGGAAATTTAAACATAAGTATGCAAGTCCATTTATTCATTCTTGAAATTTTAGTGATGACATAGAAAGTAAACATGATTATGCAAGGCATAAACTTAAACATGGATGCAAGTTCATTTGATTTCTTTACTAGAGCTCCTTCAAGACTTTATAGAAATGCAAATTCAATCCAATATATATATCTTAGCAAGACAAAGTGAGAAATACATCTTTCAAGTTCTAAACTCAAGATCATAAAAATATCATAAAAATATTATTCTTTAAAGTTTTGCATCAAGTGGAACTTTCAAGCTTTAGAGGCCTAACTTGTGATGGATTCACAACCCACCCTCAAGGTCCTCATCATCAAGCCATCATCTTTGTCCCACCTAGGCCATATGGCCGAAATTGTTAAAGAAAAGGAAGAAGAAAACCAAATGGAAAAACTAAAGAAAATCCATGAAATCATCATTTTGAACCAAGAACAACACTTAGCAAAGCATAGAAATAAACTTAAAAACAACTCCCTACCTAATTTGATTTGAAGGAAAGGAATAGGACTTGGTTTCCTTGAGTGAAATGAAAGAAAATCTCTTTGAAAATGGGAGAAGAAATTTCGGCCAAGGAGGAGGAAGAAAGAAAGCTTTTGGTGCTCCTAAAACTAGAATTTGTGTAAGTTATGAGCAAGGCTCCTCAAGTAAGCATATTTATAAAGGAATTCAAGCTCATGTATGACAAGAGGAGGAGGCATAATTTTCGGATTTTTCATGGGGAACAAAGGGAGGAAAATCATTTCTTGTTTAAGGCATGTTTTATGCCATGTTTTAGGGAATTTTTTGGCATTTTGTTTTAGTGCATTATCTTGCAATAATTCTAATGATTATGGCTGAATTATTTCGTGCATTACAGCCTCATGGAAGAGGGTTTTGTGTGTTCCATGTATTATTTAGGTGTAGGCAAGATATTCATGCAATTTAGAGAATTTACGGTTAAGGGCTTAGGTGAATTAGTAAGCAATTTGAGTGTTTTAAAGCAATTTTAGGTTCTAATCAATTTAAATAAATAATTTTGACTCTAGATTAATAATTAGAATTTAATAAGCTTTAATTTGAGCCTAATATTGCTTAGGTTTCGTTAGCAAATCAAAAATCTCAAAATTTGTAAAACTACACAAAGGACCAAAACGGTCATTTTACTTAAAAATTGCCCGAGACCACCCGAGCTTAACCAATGGACAATCATAACTTAAAAACATGTTTTAAAACATTTTAGTGAGGTTCGGCTCAGTTGGCACGCAAATAAAAGTTAAAACGGCGCAAGGGCATTTTGGTCATTTCGCGTCGAGCTCAAAATTAGGATTCTTCTCCTCTATTAACACACATAACACAAACAATCCCTTATTATCATCAAAACATCCCCTTGAGGATGGGTGGGGCCCACGATCTCATTTTCTGAGTAAAATAACCTCAGGGCATTTTGGTCATTTTACACGTACAAAAAATCGGGGTTTGCAACTTTCACACGAATTGCTCCTAACCTTTCTTCTAATGTTATATTCCTTTATTGAGGATTGTTTGGTCTCAAATTATATGAAAAATTACCTAGGGTAATTCGGTAATTTCTAAACGACGTAAAAATTGGGGTGTTACAAGTCATGCCACATAACTCAAATAACACATATTGTTCTCATGCAAATTTTCTCAATCAAGTAAATCTCTTAATCAGAAGCATACCTAATTCATTCATATTTCACATTCTCATGCATCTTAAGCATAACATATCACATCATCATAACAACATGTCACAAATACATATATAGTCTCATATTCTTGGTATTAACACATTCACATTCATCACGAGTATACCCACTTGGTCTCATTCTCACATCACACCTCTTATCTCATGTTGTCTTATGCTTTGGCCCTTACGGTCTTAAACTTATATTCTAATTATCCTAACTTTCATTATGGATCTTTATTTCACCTAAGGGATCATTACCTATAATTTTATCTAATGTTTATGCTTACTAACATAACCAAATAGCATTACATCACTTTGGGTAGAAAATTATCATATGATTACGGGGTCCTAGAATCTCCGTCTTTAACCATTTCTAAGTTCCGTCTTCGCCTAAGGCTCCATAATCAACTCCTAAACCAATTATGAGGGATTCCTACACATATCCACTAATTATAAACCATTTTTCTTAAGTCCATTTATGCTGGAACAGAATTACAATTTGGGCATCTAAGTGTTCTAGAATTCTCATTTTAAGTCCTTTTTAGTTACTTGTTCTTTCCTAACTTCCCTAAATTGATCCTTGCTTTGCTCAAACATAATTTTACACATTTTAACACCATAAAACAGAATTTATACAGTGGCCAAGTACACAAGGCAGAATCTGAAAAGCAAGCATCATATAATCACATAGATTCATGATTTAAAAGCATATAAGTTACTAGTTTTCTCTTGAATCATTTTAGGAACTCAAAACTCCTTTAGAAACCAATTTATCTCATTAATATCATGAAAACACAAGTGAGGTCAGTAGCTAAATTATTTAGTTCATAAAATAGTTTTAAAACACAAAATCTTGTTTATAACATTCTTTAAATACACCTAAGCTTAGAAAAATTCCAAGACATAGGCTATGGGCACTTATGATTAGATGAACTCATCTCAAGTCCATCATCATCATCACAAGGCCGAAATGGCTTCCTTGGGATGCCTCCATTTTCTAAAACTTTACTTGTGATACTTGGGCAAGTCTTTGAGCTCTAGGATATTTAAGTGATGGCATAAACTTAAACATGCTATGCACTTATTTTACTCTTCATTATAAAATAAAGTGAGAGCATAAAATAAATATGAGATGCAACCTCATTATTATCTTTAAAGATTAAGTGATGACTTGAAATATAAACATGAAATGCAAGCTTGGAAATTTAAACATGATAATGCAAGTTCATTTAGTTATTCTTGAGAGCTTAGTGATGGCATCAAAATAAACATGCTATGCAAGGCATAAACATAAACATGAATGCAACTCATTTTATCTTAACTAGAGCTCTTACAAGACTTTAGAGGAACATTACAACCTTAACCCAATTTGTATCTTTACAACATAAAGTGAGCTTTAGAGTTCTTAGCACCAAGTCTTCAAAGAAGCCTTTGGTTTTGAACTTCATCATCAAGCTCAAGAAAATGGACTAAGACACAAACCTCAACACTTATCTAAACAAGCATACAAGGAACTACTCATATTCTTTATTTTATTGCTCATGGGCTTCAATCTAGAGTAAACTCTTAGAACGGCCGACCAACTTTAAGGTTGGCAAGGGTAAGCTTAAAGCTCTTTGAAAACATAGGATTAATTTTCTTAACAAAACTTTTAGTGATCTACTTAACATTTTTAACAAACTTTGTTCAAACAAGGAAGTGAAACCAAAATCTTCAAGGAAAAGGAAAGGAGAACCGAAAACTTTGAGCAAAGAAAAAGAAAAGAAACCAAAACATATATGGTCCAAGACCAAGTTTTTCAAGCTTTAGAGGTTTCTCACATGGCATCACAAGACCATTATCTTGAAACCTCATCATCAAGCTAAAGTTTTTCATATGAAAAGGCTCCAAGGCTGAAAATGAAGAAAGGAAGGAAAGAGCTTTGAAAACCAAGAGAAAACTAGAACTTTTCTCAAAGAGTAAAGAAAACTTTGAAATAAAACCCCTACCTAAAGAAGTCTTGAAAGAAATGAGAAGAAGCTTGTGTTCTTGAAGGAATGAGAAGACAAAATCTTCTCTTGAATGGAAATGAAGGTTCGCCAAAGAGAGATCTCAAGGAAGATGATTTTTCCTTGAGAAAGCAAGCTTGGAAATGGAAAGTTTGGTGTTTGAGAGGTGGTTTGAGGTGAGGGAGTGGTGGTTTAAGGTTGTTTGTGGTGGATTGTGGTGGTGGAAAGGTTTCTTTGAGGGAGGAAGAAGAAGAACAAGATGAAGAGAGAGTAAATGAGAGAAAATGCAAGAAAGCTTAAACTTGGCAAGGCTTCTAAAGTGTAACAAAGTTCTTCAAAGCTTGGTATTTATAGAAAATTTTGCAATATGGAGGCTGCCAAAGGAGGAGTGGCCAACGGCCTTCTTTGCTTTGGGAGGAAAAATATCTTCAAACTTTAGTCATTCAAAGGTATGGTTGAAAGCATGGCTACGTATGGTCAAGGTATGGCTTGAGGTATGGCCTTTAGAGTGAAATAAAAACCAACATGTGACATAAACCAAGGGTATGAATTCGGCCAGATTTCCAGCCAAGGGGAGGAGGATGATTTGTTCATGTAATTGTGGTTTAATGATGTGTTTAGGTGTTTCTTTGATTAAGGTTTTGATTAGGAGTTTGTAAGAAAGTGTTTAGGTGAGGTAATGGTTAATTAAGGTTGTCAAGACTTGATTAGGGGAGTGATCTTGATAGATTAATAAATTAAAACCATTCTTTAGTCAAATGAAGGTATGGGCACAATTCCTTAATTTAAGGAATTGGAGAGAGAAAACATTATTTAAGATTCCATGACTAGGAATCTTGAATCAAAGATGTAATTAGAGTTTAACCAAGCAATCTTAGGTTCTAATTAACCTTAATAAATTATTTTGACTCTAGATTAATTATCAAAATAAATTAATCTTCGATTAGAGCCTAATATTGCTTAGGTTTGCTTAATTACGTCATTAGGCTCACTGTACACTATTTTAGAGGCAAAATGGTAATTTTGTACTAAAACTTCGGGACCTCCAGCCAATAAACATCAAAAACCACTCATAAACATCATTTTAAACTTCCTGGAAAAGTTTCGGCCTCAAATGACACCTTTACCCGTAAAACACTATAGGGGTATTTTGGTCATTTTGAGCTGAAAGTTCGAAAACGAGATTTTCACCTTGGATATCAAACATAACAGATATAACCCCTTCAAACATTGAGTTGACCCATTAAGGAGTCCGGGTCGGCTATCCTCGAATTTCGGGTAAAAATGACCTTAGGGGCATTTCGGTCATTTGTACTCAAACGAAAAAATCGGGCGTTACATTACTCCCATCTTTAACAAGAATTTTCCCCTTGAAATTCATTACCTTAGAAAAGCTCAGGAAACTTTGCTCTCATCTCGGATTCTAGCTCCCATGTGTATTCTTCCGTCTTGTCTCGCCCCCACGCCACTTTTAACAAAGGAACGAACCTGTTCCTCAGCTGTTTGATGCCATGGTCCACGATCCTCGTTGGTGATAGATTGAAAGTTAGGTCTTTCCTTAACTACATGCTCTGGTTCTAACACATGGCTAGGATCGGATTAGTATTTCTTAACTGGGAGACGTGAAAGAGGTCATGAAGATTAGCAGGGTTCAGAGGTAGGGCTATTTTGTAAGCTCCTGTCTCGACTCTCTGAAGAATTTCAAAAGGACAGAAATGAGACTCAACTTTTTGACTCGCATGGCTCTACCTATGCCTGTAGTGGGGGTAATCCTTAAGAAAACATGTTCACCCTCTTGGAACTTTAACGGTTTCCTGCTTGTCCGCATAGCTCTTTTACCAACTTTGGCAGTCAAGATTCTATCCTTAATCTTTTTGTTTTGCTCTGTGGTTTCCCTCACCACCTCCGATCCCAACATGCTTTGTTCTTTGGGTTCATGCCAACACAAAGGGGATTGGCACTTCCTTCCATACAGGCTTCGTACGGTGCCATCCGATGCTCACGTGATAACTGTTGTTATATGCGAACTCGATAAGTGGAGGTACTTATCCCAACTCCCTTTCTATCCAAAACACATGCCCTAAACATATCTTCCAAGGTATGGATAGTTCTTTCTAATTGGCCATCTGTTTGAAGGTGGAAAGCCGTGCTTAAACATAGCTTTTAACCAACGCCTTTTGAAAGGCTCCCCAAAACATGACGTAAACGCGGATCTCGATCCATTATCGTCGATGGAACTCCATAAACCTTACTATCTCTTGTATGTATAGGGCTAACTTTCTAGGGAAAAGGTGATCTTGATAAGTAGGAAATGGGTCGACTGGTCAACCTCCACTATTACCCAAATAGCGTCATGACTGGCTTGGGTCCTGGTAGGCCGGTCACAAAATCCATAGAGATACTATCCCACTTCCACTCGGGATAGATAGGGGTTGCAACATTCTCGAAGGCTTTTGGTGCTCGATCTTCACCTTTGACAGACTAAGCACTTACTAACCCAAGCAACTACATCCTTTTTCAATCCTGGCCACCAATATCTTCTTTAAATCCTGATACATCTTGGTAGCACCAGGATGAATGGTGAAGTGGCTTTTGTGAGCCTCCTCCAAGATGCTCTCTCAGAGGTCACCATCCTGTGGCACAGATTCACCCTCAAACCTCCACAAACCATCGGGTCCTTACTCAAAACCCTTTAGCTTCCTGCCTTAACCGCTTCTAAGGTCTCTCTAAATTCCTTATTCTCCACTTGTGCCATAATGACCCTCTGCTTAAACCCACTGGTCATACTAAGGTGACACATCTTCATACTCCTTTCCGTCAAGACATCCCTAAATTCAAATCCCTGAACTTCTTTATTAACTCAACTTCTTTAACCATCATGTGAGATAGACGCAATGATTTTCGACTCAAGGCATCGGCGACCACATTAGCTTTGCCGGGTGGTAACTTAAGCCGAAATCATAGTCCTTTAGAAATTTCATCCACCTCCTCTGCCTCATATTTAACTCCTTTTGATCAAAGAGATGCTTAAGACTCTTATGATAGAAAACTTCAAACCTTACGCTATACAAGTAGTGCCTCCATATCTTCAAGGCAAACACTATGATGACCAGCTCAAGGTCATGGGTGGGGTAGTTCACCTCGTGAGGCTTGAGTTGTTTAGATGCATAGGCTACACTGCCTATTTTGCATCAACACACAGCCTAAACCCTTGCTCGAAGTGTCACAATATACCTCGAAAGGTACATTGGGGTCGGGTAAAACCAAAACCGGGTTGAGGTTTGCTTTCCTTTAGCTCTTGGAAGCTTTTCTCACACTCAGGATTCCATAAAAATGAGGTGTTCTTCCTGGTGAGCTTGGTTAGGGAAGGGCGATCTAGAAAATCCTTTTATGAACCTACGGTAATAGCCTGCTAAACCCAAAAGCTCCATATTTCCATTACGGTGGTTGGTCTCTCCCAATTCATTACGGCCTCGATCTTCCTGGGTCAACGGCTATACCTCCTTTCGACACTACGTGTCCTAAGAACTTTACCTCTTCCAACCAAAATTCACACTTAGAAAGCTTCGCATGCAACTTCTCCTTCAAAATCTCTAAAACCAACCTTAGATGACGTTCATGCTCCTCATGGTTCTTCGAATAGATGAGTATATCATCTATGAAAATGACCACGAACTTATCTAAATAGGGTCTAAAGATCCTATTCATATAATCCATAAAACACTAGGAGCATTCATCAATCCAAAAGACATCACGGCGAACTCAAAATTGTACGGGTTCTAAAGGCGGTTTTAGGTATATCTTCATCTCTCACTCTAATCTGGTGGTATCCGACCTTAAATCAATCTTGGAGAATACCACCGCTCCTTTAATTGGTCAATGATATCATCAATCTTAGGCAAAGGGTACTTGTTTTTCACCGTTACTCGATTCAATTGCCTATAATCTATGCACAACCTCATACTTCCATCCTTCTTTTTGACAAATAAGACAGGGCTCCCCATGGTGAAGCACTAGGTCTTATGAAATTCTTTTCAAAAGCTCCTCCAGCTGGGTTTTCAACTCCTTTAACTCCAAGGGTGACATTCTATATAGGGCTATAGAGATAGGTCCCGTTCCTGGAACCAACTCAATGGAGAACTCCACTTTTCTCTCGGGAGGAAACTTGGGTATCTCATATGGAAATACCTCGGGATAATCTCTTACTCCGGTATATCATTTATATTCTGCTCAATGTCTACCTCACTAGCGGCTAGGAGGACATATCCCTTAGTTTTCTCCCCACTCCAGGAGACCTCTAGAATTCACATAAAGCTTCAAAGTTTGACTAGTTTTGCTAGGGGAAGACGAAAGATAACGTTTTGGCATAACAATCTAACAATACATGGTTGGCGTAGACCCAATCCATGCCAAGAATTACTCCTATATCTTTCAAGGGTAACAGATCAAATCCATGACAAAAGATCTATTCTTGAAGGTAAGATGACAATTTAAACAGCAATTGCAAGTGTGTCCAGGACGATTTGTAGGGGTAGAAACAATAAAATGAAAAGGAAGTTTAGAAACTTTAAGATTCAAAGACTCAACACTAGCATGTGAGATAAATGAATGGGTAGCACTAGAGTCATCCAGTCCAGTTAAGGTTCTACCATTTAACTCGCACTTACTTCGATGAGGTCGTTGGATCTGGTTGCGTCTATCGCATTGAGGGTGAAGACCCTTCCTTAGTGTTGCAGCCTGGGGTTTGACTGGATGGCCCTCTACTTCTCCAGTCCTTGGCATAGTGGCCGACTTCCTACATCTGAAGCAGACTCCTTGCCCCACATGGTAGGGGAGATTACCATGATTCTTCCCATAGGGGGCATGTCACGGCCGGTGTTGGTCCGGGGAAAGCACCAGGGGCTCCTTGGGGGGCCTTATTCTTGGCCCAGCTGGGCCCTCCCTGGTTGTTGTTGCGAGGACCGCCGATCCTCCTTGTTGATTATTGCAGTTCCCGTAGCCGTTGTGGTTGAACGGCGGCCCGGGTGTTGCCGGAAGGGTTGGTTGATGGGTCCTTTTTGTTGTTGTTGTTGTTGATGTTGCTTGAACTGGTTAGCTTGGTAGGGATGGTAGTGGCTCCTTGACTGGTTTTGATGCTGCGGCTTAAACCTCGGGGCTTGAGGTCCTCCGACAAGGACGCTCCGCCCTCGCGTGCTCAACTTCTTGTGCCCCTCTTCTATTATTCTCACTTGTTGACTAGGGTGGGGAAGTCCCTATCTCCATGTGTGCCACCCACATTGAGTTCAGCCCTCAATCCAGCCTCGAACTTAACACACTTCTATACTTCATTGGGATTCCCTTGGAAAACCCAAGAAACTTGATCAGCTCCTTGAACTTTGCCGTGTCCTGGGCGAGAAGATCCACCTTGGGTCAGCTGCATGAACTCGATATCCTTCGTATTCCTCATTGACTCCAGAAATACTTCTCATAGAAGTAAGTCTTGAATAGCTCCCAGTTGATTGCTGTTCCAGTAGCCTCCAAAAGCATCTTGGTGCGGTCCACCAGAACTCCACGTCGACTCCATCATGTAAGCGCAAAGGTGACCTTTTGTTCCTTCGAACAGGCGACCACGAGTAGATCTTTTCCATATTCTTGATCCACTCATCTGCCTTGTCTGGGGTCAAGGCTCCATGGAAGGTTGGGGATTGGCCTTGCGGAATTCCCCAAATTGGGCTTGCTCCATAGCCTTAGCGCGGGGACCTTGAGAATCATCCCTCTGTTGGTTCATGCGATCAAACATGCATTCCATTGCTCTCGCCATCTCACGTATAGCAGCTCTGGTCGTTCCCTTGTTCACCCTCGTTCGCACTCCTATTTTGTCTGAAGGTGCCATTGGTCCCTAAACACACAAGTCAACAAACACTGAGGTGATCAGGCTCAATATTCCAAGCTAGATGAGCTAGTTACCATGGCACAAGCAAGCAGAGGGTCATGCATGTCTATCCTATAGCTTACCTATATTAGCTAAGCACTATACATGACATACTACCATATCATGCCTAAAAAGCATGGTCAGTCCAATTCTAAGCTAGATGAAAATGAAACCTTGATACCATAATGTAACACCCTAATATTTAACCTAACACGCCTAGGACGTATTAAGATTAATTATTAGTTATTACCTCCTTTAAATTCATTTGTAGAATTACTTAGCAGAAAATACAGGTAAAATTTTTTTTTGAAACACAAACTAAAATGCGAGCCGTCGTATACTATCACGAGCAAAACGTAAAGCGGAGAAATTAAACATACAATTGAAAGCAATAAAGAACATATCCATTCATAAAAGTAAATGCCATAATATATTAAGAAACATAGTTTGATACATAGTTGGATACATCAAATGAAATATATAAAGACATAAAGTCATACCCATATAAGAATGGGCAGAGCTCCAGTACATAAAACATAAAGCAGAAAGTAAACATAACATCAAATACAAGGGAGCCCCAAAAGCTCAAACCCCAGCTATAGCTACCCCCCTTGATCCTCCTGGTGACGCTGATCTTCATCCCTAGAAGGTATGTAACCAATGAACTGGGCTCTCCTGGGTGCGTGCAAACGGAAAGGGGACGGCGTGACCTCCTCGACGTGGGCGCATCTCTAGGCGTCGAGCTAGCCTCCGTTGTGTCACGTGTCCTCGCTACCTCTCCCGATGTCATAGGGGCAGATCCCTTGGAGTGGATGTGGGTGGGGGAATCCTCGATGGATCGGTCTCTAAACGCCTTGAGCGAGGAACATACTCGGGGTAGTCGCGCACGCCGAAGCTGAAGGGCGGGCATGATGAGCCTACTCGTTGCGGGGTTGAGTCCTCTCGAAGATCAGGTCGTCGCCTACGGTGAGGTAGGAGTAAAGCGAAAGCTGGAAGTGGATGCGTGAAAGGGCGTCCCATGTACACAAAAATGCAAATAGCACAACGACCCTCAAAATGATATGACTGATGCTCTGGGTCATAGTGCACCTCCCAAACTGGTGTACAACGAAGATCACGAACGACGCCATCGGAATCTGAAACGTAACAAGAAAAGAAGAAAGAGGGGTGAGAATCTTACTAAAGAATCTCATAGGAATCCTCCTATCCTAATGTCATTAAAGAATCTCAGTAGGAATCTTCTTATCCTAATGTCATTGTTTACGTCCCAGGAACCTTGGGTTTATTATGAAAAGGTGTAACATGCAAAGATTCATTATGAGGTTTTATAAAAGCATTTATCCAAGGTCCGTGTCTTTTATGATGAATCTTAATGCATGTATGCAATATAGCGAAACATGAATGCATGGCAATACATTATACATGTAAAAAATTAAAACATGACATAAATAATTTATCATCACATAGTGGCATGTAACTTCTCATGAAAACCTTTCTCTTTCATAAGCAAGATACTTCACATGTTTTCTCGTTTCTCAAACTTGTGACATCAAGGTATCAAAAATAGTAACCGCACCCCTAAAACTAGGCTATGAGCTCATACCTCAACTAGTCGTCACTAGTTCTTACTTATCCTCTTGATAAACGTAACATAATCACAATAATCCCGACTCCTGAGTCCAGGTAGGGGGCCTAAGGATCACCCATCATGGGACTTTTTCCTTCTCCAAAACGCATCAACTGGTTAAGAATGACTTTGTCCGCTTTGTCAGGCTAATGTCGATGCCCTCAGTTTTACCTTCTCCTTACCGTAGCAGGAGAAGTATGTCTCCTGAAACGCATCAATTGGTTAAGACCAATGACATTGTCCGCTTCGGTATGGCTCCATGACCATACTCCCCACGGGTTTACTTTCTCTCACGGTAAGGAGAAATGTATCTCGGCATGTCACATTCAAAATCTTTCTTTTCAAAACTTCTTTTAAGTCTTTCAAATTTGACGGAAATTAGAAGCATAATGGCTACAAATTTCCTCAAATTTGATTCATGCCACATAACTTATTTAACTCATGCCATCTCATTCAATATCTCAATCAATCTAGTCTTTAAAAGCCATATAGACATATTCATTAATTTAATCATCATCTTATATCCATATGCACCTCAATCATAGCATGTCGTATTATCACATCAATTACGTCATAAGTTCACACAATCTTATGCACACAACATTAATGCTCTCAGTATAACATAAATAGACTCATTCACTCGGTTGCTAACTCATGCTATATCTCCTATCTTGCAATGTCTTATGCTTTGACCTTTACGGGTCTTAATCTTGTGTTCTGATTATCCTAATGCCCATTATGAACCTTGGATACACCTAAATGATTAATACTTGTATTTTTCTCTAATTTTTATGCTCTCTAACTCTTCCAAATAGCATTGCATAAATCAAGCAAGATGACTATAATTCGATTACGGGGTTCTAGAATTTACGTTTTTGACCCTTTCTAAGTTCTGTCTTCACCTAAGGCTCTATATTCAACTCCTAAACCAATTATTAGGGATTCCTACACATATCCACTAATTATAAACCATTTTCCTTAGGTTCAATTATGCTGGAACAAAATTTACAATTTTTGTATCTAAGTGTTCTAGAATTCACATTTTAAGTCCTTTCTAGTTACTTGTTCTTTCCTAACTTCCCTAAATCGTTCCTTGCTTCACTCAAACACAATTTTACACTTTTAACTCCATCAAACAGAATTAATATGGTGGCCAAAGGAACAAGGTAGAACCAAAATGATATAGCTCACATAATTACATAATTTCATGATTTAAATGCATATAAGTTGCTAGTTTTCTCTTGGAATAATTTTAGGAACTCAAAACTCTTTTAAAAACCAATTCATCTTATTAAAATCATATAAATATAGGTAAGGTCAGTAGCTAAATTATTTTGTTCATAAAATAGAATTAAAACATAAAATCTTGTTCACAATGTTCTTTAAGTTCACCTAAGCTTAGTAAAATTCCAAGATATAGGCTATGGGCACTTATGATTAGATGAACTCATATCAAGTCCATCATCATCATCACAAGGCCAAATGGAATTCTTGAAATGCTTCCATTTCCTAAAACTTTACTTGCGATACTTGGGCAAGTCTTTGAACTCTAGAGTATTTAGGTGATGACATAAACATAAACATGCTATGCACTTTATTTTACTCTTCATTATAAAGTAAAATGAGAGCATAAAATAAATATGAGATGCAACCTCATTATTATCTTTAAAGATTAAGTGATGACTTGAAATATAAACATGAAATGCAAGCTTGGAAATTTAAACATGATAATGCAAGTTCATTTATTTATTCTTGAGAGCTTAGTGATGACATAAAAAATAAACATGGTATGCAAGGCATAAACTTAAACATGAGTGCAAGTTTGTTTTATCTTAACTAGAGCTCTTGCAAGACTTTAGAGGAACATCACAACCTTAACCCAATATGTATCTTAACAATATAAAGTGAGCTTTAGAGTTCTTAGCACCAAGTCTTCAAAGAAGTCTTTGGTTGAACTTCATCATCAAGCTCAAGAAAATGGACTAAGAGATAAACATCAACACTTTACCAAAGCAAACATAAAAGAACTACTCATATTCTTCATTTTATTGCTCATGGGCTTCAATCTAGAGTAAACTCTTAGAATGACCAACCAACTTTAAGGTTGGCAAGGGTAAGCTTAGAGCTCTTTGAAAACATATGATTAATTTTCTTAAGCAAAACTTTTAATGAGCTACTTAACATTTTTATCAAACTTTGTACAAATAGGGAATGGAAACCGAAATCTTGAGGAGGAAAAGGAAAGGAAAAACTGAAATCTTTGAGCAAGGAAAAGGAAAGAAACTGAAAGCATATATGGTCCAAGACCAAGTTTTCAAGCTTTAGAGGTTTCTCACATGGCATCACAAGACCATTTTCTTGAAACCTCATCATCAAGCCAAAGTTTTTCTCAACAAAGGGCCCTAAGGCCGAAATGAAAAAGGAAGGAGAAGAGCTTTGAAAACCAAGAGAAAACTAGAACTTTTCTTAAAGAAAGCAAGTAAAACTTTGAAAATAAACCCCTACCAAATGAAGTCTTGAAAGAAATGAAAGAAAGCTTGTGTTCTTGAGGAAATGAGAAGACAAAATCTTCTCTTGGATGGTGATAAGGATTCGGCCAAGGGAAGAACACAAGGAAGATGGATTTTCCTTGAAAGAGTAAGCTTGGAAATGGAAAGGTTTGGTGTTTGAGAGGTGGTTTGAGGTGGGGAGTGGTGGTTCAAGGTTGTTTGTGGTGGTGGAAAGGTTTCTTTGATGGTGGAGGAAGAAGAACAAGATGAAGAGAATTTGAAAGGAAAAGAGAGAAAATTGCAAGAAAGCTTAACTTGGCAAATAATCTAAAGTGTAACCAAGTTCTCTAATGCTTGGTATTTATAGAAAAATGAAACAATGGAGGCTGCCATGGAGAAGGATGGCCGACGGTTTCAAGGCCATGGGAGGAAAAATATCTTCAAAAACTTGTCATTCAAAGGCATGGTTGGAAGCATGGCTTAAGGCATAGTCTTTGGAGTGAAATAAAATCAACATGTGCCACATTTCCAAGGGTATGAATTCGGCCAGATTTTCTAGCCAAGGGGAGAAGGAAATTGTCCATGTAATTGTAGTTTAATGATGTGTTTAGGTGTTTCTTTGATTAAGGTTTTGATTAGGAGTTTGTAAGAAAGTGTTTAGGTGAGGTAATGGTCAATTAAGGTTGTCAAGACTTGATTTAGGGAGTGGTCTTGCTAGATTAAAGAATTAAAACTCCTTTTAAGTCAAATTAAATCATAGACACAATTCCTTGATTTAAGGAATTGGAGAGAGATTTACTATTCAAGATTCCATGACTAGGAATCTTGAATCAAAGAATGAGATTAGATTGTAACTAAGCAATCTTAGGTTCTAATTAACCTTAATAAATTATTTTGACTCTAAATTAAGGATCGAAATAAATTAATCTTTGATTAGAGCCTAATATTGCTTAGGTTTGGTTAATTATGTCATTAGGCTCACTGTACACTATGCTAGGGACAAAATGGTAATTTTGCATTAAAACTACTCGGGACCTCCGGGCTTGACTAACCATCATAAACCACTCATAAACATCATTCCAAACTTTCTGGAAAAGTTCTGGGCTCAAACGGCACCTTTACCCGTAAAACGCTACATGGGTATTTTGGTCATTTTGAGTCGAAAGTTCAGAAAACGAGGTTTTCACCTTGGATATCAAACATCGCGGTTATAATCCCCTTCAAACATTGAGTTGACCCATTCGAGGAGTGTCGGTCAGCTATCCTCAAATTCTGGGTAAAAATGACCTCAGGGGAATTTTGGTCATTTGTACTCAAAAAAAATCAAGGCGTTACAATGAGCATCTAAACTTTACTTTTCTCAAATAGATCAAGTTCTTCTTGCATAGCATCCACCTAACTTTGATCACACAAAGCTTCTTCAATGCATTCAGGCTCGATGGTAGAGATGAAAGCACAGTTTGATTCATTTCCAAGGGATGATTTGGTTCTCACACCTTTGAAAATATCTCTAAGAACTTTGTTATGAGAAACCCTTTAATCAGAAACTCCCTTGTAGTTTTTGTGGCCTTGAAGATCTTCGATTTCTTTTTCATATTTAGAGTGCTCTTCTTTATGCTCAAAAAGATCACTTTCTGATTGCTTTTGAATCCTAAGCCAGCTTTCTGAAGTATCCATGTTCTAGAGCTTACTTTTCGAAGGTTGAGCTTTCATCTGCTTGATTTTTGAAGAGTCCTTAAGGTTCAATTTTTCAAGATTTTCATTCAGCTCTTCAAGATCATCAATAAAGTCCTTCACAAACTCCTTGAATTTGTTGTGGATTGTCTCCTCGATGCATAGTGTTCTTTTGTTGTATTTCCTGTAAGCTTTAGAGACTAAGGAATAACCTAAGAAAATGGCATCATCAGACTTAGGATCAAACTTTGTGAGTTTGTTTTTAGTGTTAAGGATAAAATAGGATGAGCCAAAGATGTAAAAATATGATATATTGGGCTTTCTGCCTTTCCAGCTCATAAGGTTTTTTAAGAGGACTGGCCTTAGAAAGAATTTTGTTTTGGATATAGCAAAAGGTGTTTAAGCCTGTGCCCAAACATCTTTTGATAAGCCACTTTCTAAAAGCATAGTTCGGCCTCTCTTGCAAGCTTCTATTTTTCCTTTCAGCAACTCTATTTTGTTGGGGAGTTCTAGGTGCAGAAAACTCATGGAAAATGCCATTTTTTTCACAAAACTCTTCAAAAACATGATTTTTGAATTCACCTACATGATCAGATCTGATAAAGGTGATTTGAGAATCCTTTTCAATGCAAACACATTTTGCAAAAACTTTAAATCTTTCAACCACCTTGTGCTTAGAAAGCTAGGAAGATAATCTTGAGTAATCATCCACAATGACAAGAGAGTATCTCCCAACAAGACTAGTAGTCTTGGTTGGTCCAAAAAGATCTATGTGTAAAAGCTTAAGTGGCTTAGTGGTTGAAAGCACATTCATGTTGTGGGAAGAAGCCTTGGTTTGCTTGCCTTTCTTATAGAAATCACAGGTTTAGTCCTTGTCAAATCTGATATTTGGCAAGCTTTTAACAAGATCTTTCTAAGAGAGATCATAAATAAGTTTCATATGAGCATGTCCAAGCTTTTTATGCCCCAACCATTTATCATCTGTGAAGGATGCGAGATATTTTACATCTTGATCTAGAAGGTCTTTCAAGAATAACATGTGTTATCATGCCTCTTGCCAGATAAGATAACTTATCCCGAGGTGTGATTTACTATTTTGCATGATGAGCATTAAATAAAACATTAAAGCCCAAGTGACAAAACTAGTTGATACTCAACAGATTATGAGCCAGACCATCAACAAGCAGCACATCAGAAATTTGTTAGGAATCATCCTTACTAACATTTCCTATGCCTGTGACCTTGGCCTTACCTCTCAGCAAACTTGATTGATCTAGAGTTCTTCGGCTTTAGGTTTTTGAACCATCTTCTGGACCTAGACATTTGTCTGGAGCAACCACTATCCATGTACCACTTGTTGTCTACTTCAACGTGCGTTCTTAGACATATCTGCAACAAATATAGTTTTTGATTTAGATACCCATACCTTCTTGGATCCTTTTGGGTTAGTCTTTAGTGGGGAGGTTTCCTAACCTTTTTGACAGACTTCTTCCTCCTGAAGTGCTTGTCAAGTGGGTATCCCTTCTTATGGAAGAAAGTATAGGAAACTTTATTCCTTGCTTTCTTTGATTGAGTTATCTTTCCTTTCTCATCCAATTCTTCCTCATATCCCAACTCGGTTCTTTGAAAATATGGCCTCTAACCTCCAAGCATCAGTTCAAGGTTCTCTGAACTATTTACCATTTCTCAAGGTCAAATTTGAGAAGCTTTGAAGTCCTTTCTAATTTAGAAATAATTTTCTGAGATTTTTTATTTTTCTTAGAGATTTCAGCTTTTAAGGCATTGAGCTTGATATTTGAAACTTTATTTTCTTCTTCCTTTTCAAGCCTTAGATTTTCTGCTTCTGACTTGGCTATTTCAAGTTCTAAAACAACCTCTTGATATTTCTTCAAGTTGAGATAGTGAGACGAAAAAGTTTGAGAGTCTTTAAGCAACTCTTCATATAAAGCAAGTAGTTCATCATAGGAAAGGTCAATTAGAATTATTTACCTCAAGTTTACCTTCTGAGTATAATATACCATGAAGCATAGGTTGGCAACGTCTTGATCCTCTTAGTCTTTTGATCCTTCCTTCTCTTGTTCAGAGTCACTCTACGTTGCTAGCATTCTTTTCTTTTTCGTGAAGAACTTCTTCTATGGTCCTTGAGCTTGGGAAATTCTAGTTTGAAGTGTCCCTTCTCACCACAATTGTAGCAAGTGATGTTTTCAAGCTTTCCCTTGCTTTTCTTGTGCTTTTTGAGATTGATGTCTTTTTTTCTCTTTGATCTGCCTCTCAGGCCTTGGATATCTTTCTCAAAGGCATGGAGATCTCATCTCCATCTTCTTTATTTGTTTTATCATCAAATTCTTCGTTTTTATCAGAGTTTTCAACAACTTTCATTGCCTCAACTTTATTCTTCTAATGAATAGACTTCAAGGCAATAGACTTGCTCTTCTTAATAGATTCACCATGCATTTAAGAGAGCACTACCTCATGGGTTTTAAATGACCCAATGAGTGTGTCAAGACAGTTTGAAGGTCTTTAGCTTCTGTAATGGCTATGATCTTAGGCAGCCATTTGCTAGGGAGGTTTCTTAAGATTTTTCAAACCATTTCAGAGTTAGAATATCTTTTGCCAAGACCCTTTAGTTAGTTTATGATATGCATAAACCTCGTGGTCATTTCATCAATACTTTCTTGATTTGTCATTTTAAACATTTTGTATTGATGAACCAACATCCTGATCTTAGTCTCTTTAACTTGATTAGTGCCTTTATGCAACATGTGCAATCTATCCTATATTTCCTTTGCCATGTCACAAGCAATGATTTTGTCATATTCAGCCTTGCTTAGTGCACACATGTACAGGTACTTAGCTTTGGAGTTCAACTAAACTTTGGCTTTGTCTTGCTCTATCCACCTACTCTTGGGGACTTCTCTTGATGTTGAGGGTGCACCATCAGTTCTAGGAACTTCTTTAATTAGAACATAGTCACCTTCTTATATGATCTCCCACAAGTCAAGACTTGTGTATTTAACGAATAGCTCCATCCTATCTCTCCAATAGGCATAGTCCCCACCATCAAAGAATGGCGGCCTGTTGAGATTGTCCTGTTGCAATGTGAATATTTTGGGCCATAACCTCAGGATCTTTGTCCTCTGGCCGTTAGATTGCTCAACTCCTTAGAGGCCTGAGCTCTGATGCCACTTGTAGGGAGAAAGCGCACAAGAAGGGGGGTTGAATCATGCTTCACTTTTTATTTCCTTCTTAGCTTCTGAAAAACTTAGACAAAATACTATCAAGCTATGTGTAACACCCTAATAATTAACTCAATACGCCTAGGTCGTATCTGATTAATTACTAGACTTTACTTTTTGCTTCAATTATTTAACCATACTTTGAAAATACTTAATGAAATTATGAGCCATTTATTTTTTAAAACATGATTGAAAACGTGAGCCTCGCATAGCGTGAACGATAATCGAGATAAAGCGGAAAACCAACGGGCATATCATGAAAAGCACATCATATTGGCTCCATCATATGACATCCATAATTACATAACATATAGATATTTTGTCTAAACGGAGTTAGGCTAGGTGTAATCAATCAAACAAAATATGAACAGAATATGGATGGAAAAACATCTATTAAAGGTACCTAATAATAATAATACCCAAAGATAGGGATAGATATTTGAGTTCATGTGCAAGGTTTAGCGATACGTTTCTTCAAGGATAATAAGCTGGTTCACAAGCTCAAGTGTAGCTACCAGGTGAGAGCATCAATGGGAATCATGAACATCACCTTTACTTTCTGAAGACGAGATGGAAAGAAAGAAAGAAAGAGGGAGTGAAAAACTCATAAAAGAATCTCAGGGTACTCACCTCATATGCATCGTGTCATCATTATCGTCCTCAGGAACCTGGGGTTATTATGAAATAGTGAGTATGCTAAGATTCATTTATTGAGTTAGGAAATACACTTTACGAGGTCCGTAGTTTTAATCATGTGTCTTGTAATGCATCATAAACTTAGCATGTCATATTTATGATGAACTTTTCCTATCATATATCTCATCAGCATATCATAATAACATAGCTATGCATAATACCACATTATATTCCTCATCATCATATCATAAATGCTATGCATAGAAGAACGTCATATTTCTCATCATCATCTCATAAATACTATGCATAGAAGAACATCATAATCACATAATACGTTATTTAGTCCCTTAGGTGACTTAAAGTTACTTTCATCATCATTTTCCTGGGCCACCCTATACTCCACCCTTTTGGGAGTAATCTAGGTTATGAGCTCATACCTTACTAGTCGTCACTAGCATATAGTTATCCCTTTTGATAAGTTAAAGTCCCGACTCTACCTTTTTGAGAGAACGGGCTAGGGGGCAAGAATCACCTTTTCACTACCTATAGTCTGATGGGTCCAAAGGATCATTTCCTCATAATTTTAAGTCACCATTAAGTCTTTGCATGTTATATCATAATACAACTCTCAATTCATAATCATCAGGATGTATAAACATTTTCATTGTTTGCAACAACTATAACATGCAAACCATGAAGTCATTCAATGAAATCAAATACTTAATAAGCATCAAATCACTACATAGACTTATCATTTCAAACATCAAAGAGGCATCATCATAAATCCTCACCGAAAAGCTCCTTAACAGCCGAACTTTAGAATCAGGTAACCTCAATCATTATCTTACTTTCTTATGCATCTAAGGGATTCATTATCATTATTACCCTTAATTATAACCTTCAAGTACATTATAAACCACATGGGATAGCATAGGCGGTAGGTTATATTTAAGGCTTTACGGTGTGCTAGAAGTTGCATCTTTAACCCTTTCTTGTTACCGGCTTTCACTATGATGTTAAAATTAATTACTAAACCAATTACGAATCATTTTCACTTATCTAGACATAATAAAATCTGATTCTTATAGCTTTTAAGGGTTCTTGACGGAATGTATAAATTTCATTCTCTAGAGTCCTAGAAATCTTGCTTTTACGGTTTTCTAGGAAGCTAGTTTTATCTCTAACATGCATAGAATCATTCCTTTATCAATAAACCATAATTATCACAACTTCAAACATATTAAACCATCATCATACAGTACTACTAAACTCAGATAGTGGCTGAATCATGAATCTCACATAATTGCTTAAAATCACATTTTTAAGTAGAAGTAAGATACTAGTATCCTGTAAAATCTTTGCAAAGCCTTAAAACTCTTTTAAAAACTAATTATTTTTGTTACTCTTGAAAGAAATTTTAGAACTAAATTAGTAGCTTATTTAAAATCACTTTAGGCCTACCTTAATCATAAGGCCGATTTATACATTGAAAGAATTTTCATGATTAAAATTTTCACTTAAGATAAAAGGAGCAAGTCTTGAGCTTTAGAGATTTAGGTGATAACTAGAATCATAAACATGCTATACAACCTCATTTTAATCTTGTCTTTATAAGGTGATAACTTGGAAATATAAACATGATATGCAAGACTTGAAATTTAAACATGATGCAAGTGCTTGAAATAAATAAGAAACTGGAATGGCGTAGTCCGCATTGGACCAAGTGGAGAGAAAAGAATCTTAATAAAAGAAAAATAAGAAATCGGAGTGGCGGTAGTCCGCATTGGACCGTAAAGATAGAAGAGAATTTTTATTACATCTTAGTAAGCTCCACACTCAAGACTTCTTAAAGAATGAATTCTTTGACTCCAATAATCTTAAGAAAATTGAAAGTGAGCTTTAGAGTTCTTATTACCATGGTTCCAACTTTGCTTGTGATACTTGGGCAAGTCTTTGAGCTCTAGGATCTTTAGGCGATGACATAAAATAAACATGTCATGCATTGATTCCTTTAGCCATTATAAAATAAAGTGAGAGCATAAAATAAATATGAGATGCATCCTCTTTATTATCTTTGTAGATTAAGTGACAACTTGAAACATAAACATGAAATGCAATCTTGGAATTTAAACATGAGAAATGCAAGTTCATTTATTTATTCTTGAGAATTTAGTGATGACATTAAAAGTAAACATGATGTGCAAGGCATAAACTTAAACATGGATGCAAGTTCATTTTATTTCTTTACTAGAGCTCCTCCAAGACTTTTAGAGACATATAATTTCAACCCAATATATATATCTTAGCAAGACAAAGTGAAAAATACATCTTTCAAGTTCTAAACTCAAGATCTTTATTTTTACATCATAAAAACCTCATTCTTTAAAGTTTTGCAGCAAGTGGAATTTTCAAGCTTTAGAGGCCTAACTTGTGATGGATTTACAACCCATACTCAAGATCCTCATCATCAAGCCATCATTTCATTCCTTCTTAGGCCATTTGGCCAAAACCATTAAAGAAAAATAAGGAAAGAAAAATCGAAATTATAAAGCTTTAAAAACTAGTGAAACCTTCAAGTTTTAGAGATTTAACTTGTGAAGGCTTTGCAACCAACACTCAAGAACCTCATCATCAAACCATGGTATCATCATAATCTAGGCCATAAGGCCGAATTAAACAAAAGAAAGAAGGAAGAAAACTGAATTGAAAAAAGCCATAGAAAAGGTTCATTGATTCAACATTTTTGAGCTAGAAACATAACTTGTCATAGCATAAATGAACTTAAAACAACACCCTACCTGATTTTATTTGAAGGAAAGGAAGAGAACTTGGTTTCCTTGAGTGAAATGAAAGAAAATATCTTTGAGAAATAGGAGAAGAAGTTTCAGCCAGAGGAGGAAGAAAGAAAGCTTTTGGTGCTTCTAAAAACTAGAATTGTGTAAGTTATGAACTAAGGCCTCTAACACTCCTTCAAGCATGCCTATTTATAGAGATTTTGAGGCTCATAAATGGACAAAGGGAGGAGGAAGGCTGGCAGAATTTCCAAGGGAACAAAGGGAGGAAAACATGGATTCAAGACAAGTTGTATGAATTTAGGGAATTATGTTTCATGGTGACATTTTTGGCATTTTGTTTTAGTGCATTATTTGGCAATATTCTGATGCATTATGGCTCCATTATTTTGGCCATTTGCAGCCCATGGAAGAGAAATTTGTGTGTTCCATGTATTATTTAGGTGTAGGTAAGGTATCTTTGCAAATTAGAGAATTTGCAATTAAGGGCTTAAGTGAATTAGTAGGCAATTTGGGTGTTTTTAAGCAATTTTAAGTTCTAATCAATCTAAATAAATGATTTTGACTCTAGATTAATAATTAGAATCTAATAACCTTTAATTTGAGCCTAATATTGCTTAGGTTTCGCTATACGAATCAAAAATCTCGAAATTTGCAAAACTACACAAAGAGGGACAAAATGGTAATTTTACTTAAAAATTGCTCGAGACCACCCGAGCTTAACTAATGGTTAATCATAGCTTAAAAATATGTTTTAAAACATTTTAGTGAGGTTCAAGCTTAGTCGGCACGCAAATAAAGTTAAAACAGCAGGGTGTTTTGGTCATTTTGCGCGTTGAACTCAAAATTAGGATTCTTTTCCTCTATTAATACACATAACACAAACAATCCCTTATTATCATCAAAACATCCCCTTGAGGATGGGTGGGGCCCACGATCCTCATTTTCTGAGTAAAATAACCTCAGGGGCATTTTGGTCATTTTACATGTACAGAAATTCGGGTTTGCAACTCTCGCACGAATTGCTCCTAACCTTTCTTCTAGTGTTATATTCCTTTATTGAGGATTGTTCAGTCTCAAATTATATGAAAAATTACCTAAGGTAATTCGGTAATTTCTAAATGACAGTAAAAATTTAGTAAAAATTGGGGTGTTACACTATGAGCTTGAAGTGCAACGGAAATAACATCAGTTACTTTAGAAAGCTACTTTTGAACAAACAACAAATATGATCACAGCTTGTATAAAAGATATAAAGAACAACACAAAGAATAAAACAAAGTGAAGTAGTAATATAAATAGTTTAAGGAAAGATCCTACAGAGATCTTATCCTGGTTCAGCCAACTGCTTATATCCAATTCTCAACAATAGTTGAATTTCGCTAAAAACCTTTCTCAAAGAGAAAGTTAGATAGTCTTTGTAGTAGTCTTCCAAGTTCTTACCTATGACTCTTAGCAAACTCTACTATCACAAACCAAATAGTCTTTAACCAGCCTATCTCGATCTAGTGACTAGTAAGTACACTATCTGTCACAACCTGAGTAGTCTTTAACTAACCTCTCCAAGCTAACCTTGAGTAGTCTTTGACTAGCCTCTCCAAGCTAACACTATGACTAGTAGTTAACTTTATTATCATGTTGCACGTAGTCTTTGAATAGCCTCTCCAAGCTAACTCACATCGATCACTCCTGGATTGAGGATACAAAGGTTTGTGTTTGGGTTTTCCACTCAAACTAACCTCCACTCAAGTTTTCGTAAGATTTTCAACAGATTTGGGATAAACTTGAATGACTTCTCTCTAAGATTCTTCCTTAGAAGAATATATGATCTATAATGAACAAAGAAATAAGATTTTACATACAAGAAAACTAATTAGAGGATGTAATGAACTTTACAAGAGATGAGGAGAAATTTTCATAGTGTTTCAGCTCTCATACAATGTCAGAATCTCTTCCTTTTAAGCCAAAACATATCTATTTATACATGATCTTCATTTTTCCTGTTGCCCTTGATTAGTTGTCCAAGTGGCACGTGTTGATCATCTATTTGTGTCTTGAAAAGTAGTCTAGAGGAGTAGCTCTTTGTCTAGAAGCTATTGTAGAAGCCATTGCGAAATAGAGGTTTTTGATATTACCTTTAGAAATTACTTTTTACTTTTTGAACGAGGTTTTTGAACTTTTCCTTCTAGAAGCTGGAGTGGTTGACCAAGTTAGTAGAAGAGATGACATGCCAATTTGTAACTGGATTTGACTTCAAATTTGAAATTCAAATTTTTCTCCTTTTCTTATAGAGTGCACTAATTCACTTGAAGTGAACTTTTTGAAGTGCGGTACGTTTCTTGATATATATATATATATATATATATATATATGTGATCTTCTAGTCTTAAATTAGAGCTTGTAGATGATAAGATGATTGGGATCAGGATGATTGAAGGTTGTAGAACACACTTTTTTCAGAGCTTGTTTGAATTTCTTCATTGGAAGTGTACTTTTTGAAGTCATGTCCTACTTTCTTAAGATCCGTTCCTTGGTTTCTTGTATACACTAATTTGCTTCAATCCGTTTAGGCACGTATATTTCAATTCACGATATAAATCTCACTTGCATTAAGTTCCTATCTCTTAAACGAGATAAATCATGTTTACACATGTAAAGTGGAATTATTTTTGCTTCAAGAGACGTGCTATGCATATGAAAAAACATGTTTCCAATTTAAAAAAAAAAAACCCAAGGAAACCATTAGACGTTCTTCAAAATATTTTCTTCAAATTTCTTGTGTTATCATTCAAAACATCGTACATTTACACTTTCTGAAGGGTCTGGAGCTAACATATTCTTGGTCACTTGTGTGCACCCCGATGGTACAATTGAGTTGGAAAAGCCCAGATGATTGGTTCGACATTAGGGCGCTAGTTGATGCACCTCGATGCATCACTAGGCCAAGCGAGTGTTGGAAGATGTCCTGGTAAAGGTAAATGATTTAATATTTCTTGCTGACTTTTATGTGGTTGAAATGGAAAATGACATTGAAGGCAGCCAACATACATTAATCTTCGGTAGACCCTTTTTGAAAATTGCTAGAACCATGATTGATGGTCATATTGGCACACTATCCATGGAGTGTAGGGACATGAAAGTCCAATTTTGTTTATCTGATGTAATGAAATATCCCCATGAGGAACACACGTGTTTGCCATTGATGTTATTGATTCTCTAGTTGATGATGCCGTAGTCTACTTCGTAAGGATCCAGATCCCCATTTCCTTGCTTTTTCTTTTCTTATAGGATATGATGAGCCTGTTGTGTTCGAATGTTCCAATTTTTCAGATACAAGTACACCACCCAAGCAACAATCATTAGTTTGCCAGGTGCTTTAGGAATAGCCCATAGTGGGAAAGATGCTGTGAAGGGCAAATGATTTTACTGTATGAGTCTTAGGCAAAAATGATGACTGAGAAGTCAAAGTCTAGATGGAAGGGACCATTCTGGGTTACAGGTACACCTCGGTAGTGTAATTAAGTTGGAGAAACCCCGAATGATTTAGTGTGACATTGATAGGCACAAGTTGATGCACCTTTATGAGGTCCCCATGGGTTTGGGGGCTTAAATGGCCTCTCTTTGGATTGAAGCTGCACACCCTCCATGAAAGCCTGACTATCCAACTTAGGGACATTAAAGCAAAGTGATGGGTGGGAGACAACCTACCGTGAGGTTTTCATTTACCTTTTCCTTTTATTTTTCTGCACTTTATTTATTTTAATCTTAGTTTTGAGTCTTGCATCATTTTTATTTTTATTTGCATTTTACACTATCCCTTTGACACCTTAGAGGTTACAAGCATTTCACATACACCTTATTGACTTGCCTAACATTGACTTTATTTTGTGTTGCATGCTTAGTGGATTCATTGTGTTATTTGAATTGAGTACATGCGCTTTCGTTTGTGAGATTTGAGCCTCTTAATTGGACTATCATGTGCCATCCTTGTCTGTTCATGTGTGTTTTCCTCTTTCGATTTTCATTCTAGAACTTGCTTAGGGTCTTATTTGAAAATATGTTTCCATGTGTATGCTTGAATATGATTGAGACATTTTTCTTATTTTAGCCACTTGCCCATATAGCCACCATTTGTATGTTACCATTGTTTAGCCCCTTTGAGTCTTACAACCTATTCTTTTATTTTAGTATATCCTTAGCCAAAAGTGAAAAACCATAAAAATTCCTAACTTTTTAGGCTTAGGAAAGCATCTCTGTCGATTCTTCTATGTGCTTAAGCATAAGTGTGGGGGAGAGTATGAGGACATGCCCCAATTTAAGTATATGGGAGGGACAATGTGTATCCATCAGTGGCAAAAAAAGAAATTCAGCAAGTGGCACACTAAGAAAAAATTAAAAAAAAATTGCAAAATTGATTGAGAAAAAAAGAATTTCTAGAAAATTTTGGTTGAAGGTGTGCCACATTGCAAAATAAAGGCTTGTAATTATGTTGAGTTAGACAAAACGTACCCTTAAGCACTTGTGCTCTTGGTGTATGCATTTGCTTTCCTTTGACTTGAGGTTTAGTCCATTGGCCTATATATTTATCCACCTTCACCTAAGTCCCATTACAACCAAAGGTAAGTCCTCTTGATTCAGGATGCATGTGTGTATGATAAAATGGAGAATGAGACCTATGGCAAGCCTATGGTAATGCATTTTCATTTGAGGTGATTGAGGATACATCATAACCCTAAACACTTGTGTGAATGAGTGGCAAACACTAACCTTGGAAGGATTTTTATAATTGGTCCATGCATCATGTATGTTGTAACATCCCTTGCTACTTTATGGATTGATGACTTGTCCCCGCAAACCAACATGGGTCTTTCAACGTGCTTTGTCCTCACTCACACACTTCCTGGAAAACTTCCAGGAGGTCACCCATCCCAAAATTACCCCAAGTGAAGCACGCTAACTGTGGAGTTCTTTTGTGATGGGCTACCGAAAAGAAAGATGCATCTTTGTGGCATAGATAGTACCAATCAATTCATATAAGCCCTCCGTAACTATAGTCCCACACCTATACAAACTCAGGATCCTCTCTTTCGAGTATGTAATCGGTTCATTCACGTACCCTCCGCTTAGAGGCAGGAGTCACTCCTTGTCCGTCCTTCTTGCACGACGATTACTCCTGCCTATCCCGGGCGTTACATGCCCACCTACTTCCGCTTGGTTTGTCCCTAAACTACACGTCCTGGGAGAGGTGCAGGCTCTGATACCATTTGTAACATCCTGCTACTTTTTGGATTGACGACTTGTCCCTACAAACTAACACGGGTCTTTTCAACGTGCTTTGTCCTCACTCACACGCTTCCTGGGAAAACTTCCCAGGAGGTCACCCATCCCAAAATTACACCAAGTCAAGCACGCTTAACTATGGAGTTCTTTTGTGATGGGCTACCGAAAGAAAGATGCATCTTTGTGGCATAGATAGTACCAATCAATTCATATAAGCCCTCCGTAACTGTATAGTCCCACACCTATACAAACTCAGGATCCCTCTCATTCGAGTATGTAATCAGTTCATTCACGTGCCCTCCGCTTAGAGGAGTCACTCCTTGTCCGTCCTTTCTTGCACCGACGATCACTCCCTGCCTCATCCAGGCGTTACATGCCTACCAACTTCCGCTGGTTGTCCCTGACTACACCGTATGGGAGAGGTGCAGGCTCTGATACCATTTGTAACATCCCTGCTACTTTTTGGATTGACGACTTGTCCCTACAAACTAACATGGGTCTTTTCAACGTGCTTTGTCCTCACTCACACGCTTCCTAGGAAAACTTTCCAGGTGGTCACCCATCCCAAAATTACCCCAAGTCAAGCACGCTCGCTGTAGAGTTCTTCGTGATGGGCTACCAAAAGAAAGATGCATCTTTGTGGCATAGGTAGTACCTATCAATTCATATAAGCCCTCCTTAACTTATAGTCCCATATCTATAACTTAGGATCCCTCTTATTCGGGTGTGTAATCGATTTATTCATGTACCCCTCTGTTAAGACAGGAGCTACTCCTTGTCCATGCCTTCTCGATGATCACTCCCTACTTTGTCCCCGTTACATGAGAAATTTCCCTTGTATGAGGCGTTCCCTCTGTCCTGGAAATTTGATACCTCTTGACTTTGAGATTAAGAAAACTTAAAGAAAAACCCAGACAAATCATCAACAAGAGGAACCATCTGAGCGTTCTGATCCTTTATTTCTTGTTTTAGGTGATAAAGAAAATATATAGCTCACAACAGGACACTTAAGGACTACTCCTGACTTTGCCCAGCAGCCCTGGCTATCACATACCCGAAGCTTGACATGGTTTTGAGCTAAAGGGGTACATGTTCCACGCTTTACCCAAGTTCCATGGGCTATCTGAGAAGACCCACACCAATACTTGAAAAAGCTACATATGGTGTGTTCTGGCATGAGACCTAATGGGGTGGAGGTAGATGATGTTAAACTTAGAGCATTCATTTTCTCCCTAGAGGGCACACCAGAGAATTGGTTCTTTAACCTGCTTGATGGAATTATGAATAGCTGGATAGGGATGAAAAGGCTTTTTCTTGAGAAATATTTTCCTACCTACCTAGTAGCTTCCATCAGAAAAGAGATCTTTGGAATCTGCTAGATTGATGAGACTTTACATAAGTATTGGGAGCGTTTCAAGCTCCTATGTGCTAGCTGCCCTAACCATTAGATCCTGGAGCTCTCCACCAATATTTTTATGAAGGTCATGTACATGATGACTTTATCCTTAAGCCGTGAGATCATACTCGAGAGTTGTTACTTATTAATTAGCGGATTTTTCTTAAATATCTATAGCAATCTCGATTAACGTGTGTAATAACTAAGTCTAATTCTATTAAAACATATTACAAATAAACACATCGTTTATTGAATACATAGCTAAGTACAAAAGGAAGCTCTTCTAAGAGCTTTAATACAGTACGTTATCTATTTCATTTACATACATATAACTCCAACTAAGCAATAAGGTAAAAATATCAACTACTAAACTACTGAATCTCGTATTCTTTCACATAAGCTGCATCGTGCTTTGGATCAACCTGGAGGACACAGAAACACAAAAACATATAGGGGTGAGAATTATACAATTCTTAGTAGGAAAACTCCCTAGTTACACACTCATAATGTCACCGTCATTGCCCCAGCCACTTCGGTTTATTAAGAAAATATGATCACGCAATATAGACAAAAGATTCATTTTAAAGTTCTAAAATCATCCTTACGAAGTGGATTTATTTTATTTTTCAATCACTTAATATACACACATAATACTACTTAATATCATAGTATTGCATTCTGAAATATACGTGCCCTCAGGACATCGAAGGACTTTCCGTGCTCACAAAAGGAGACTTTCTCGTGGGGACTTTTTTGAAAAAGGGACTTTCTCTGCCCATTAAAGGGGACTTTTCCGTGCCCATAAAAAGGGACTTTCTCTGCCCTTTACATAATAAAAAAGGGACTTTGTCATGCCCTTTACATGTTAAAGGGGACTTTTTATCTACTTAACATATACATCATCATCAAACTTATATAAGTATCCATTCACAATATAATTTTCAATCAGTTCTCATAAACTAATCGTTTAGATTGCTAGCATGCATTCACATACATCATACTTTCATCAATTCAAAGCATCAATTCATTTTCAGCACAATGGTAGATTCCACATATTCATAGCACAATTTATTTGCACATCAAACAATCAATTCAGAGGCGATCAAAATTCTCTAAGACACTTTAATGTGTCCACAAGTTTTCATAAAAATTTTAGAGCTAAAAGAGTTCTCTAACTATGTTGACAAAAGTAGATAATTTCAGTGCTCAAAAACCACTCAACCTCAGCTCAAAACCTGAAATTCATAATTTTTAACCCTAGCAAATGATTGAATCAATTCAAAAGAAAAATCACAATTACACTTCAAGATGTTATCAACACTCAGTAAAACTTTCAAAGGAGAATTCGATCATTTGCTATGGTAAAAAAATTAGACAAATTTGCAGTTTCAAGACCAGAAATTCAGGCAGCACCTATATAGTCTCGGTTCATGATTTTTTTTAAAGAGTCCAAAACAAGGCTCAAGAAAATTCATGAAACTAGCGTAGGATGTTAGCCTCAACATATGTTTTTTCTAGATAATGAAATACCCACAAATATATCAGAAAATTCATGATTCATAGCCTGCCAATACAAATCTGAGAATTCCAGCACATGCTTCAAAACTTGCTTTGCTAAAATGGGTTTTCTAATATTATCCAAACACGCCACCAAAATTCATACATCAATATCCATATATCATCAACCAATACTATAATATCCTCCTAATTACCATATTCTACTTATATCCATGATCTATACTAGTCGAAATATAAGGTAGTAAAGAGCTTTAGATACATATGTTGCAACACTCATATTTACATATGTGAACATAATCTTTAAGTTTTCAAGATATACATCATAGTACCAAACCAACAGTCAACCCCTAAGCTAGTCAGGGACTTCGTAACAAAAGGGCTAGCCTGCTGGGTATCTAATGTAACACCCTAATAATTAACCCAATACACCTAGGTATCTGATTAATTACTAGACTTTACTTTTTGCTTCCGTTCTTTGATCTAAACTCTTAAAAATACTTTAATGAAAATACGGATAAATTTTTTTTTTTAAACTTTGAAAATAAAACATGAGCCACATATACTGAGTAAACCCATCGTCCTTCTTGCGTGAAATAAAAACTAATCACCTGTTTGCACAACAATAACATGAATAATCCCATCATCACATATAATTATAACATAAACAGTATTCGTTCCACATAGATATCAAAATACAGCAAATAGATATTATGCCCACCAATAGAGTTGGGCTAGGTCTATTAATCGAACAATACATAAATAGTATATGGATGGAAAAACATCCATCAATGACACCTACTAATAACATTCCAGAGGGAAATAGATATCTGAATATACGAGCGAAGTTACAGGATCAAGTTCAGCTACTAGGTAAAAGCCTCAACGTGATTCATGAACACTTCCTTCTATTTCTGAAGATGAGATGGAAAGAAAATAAAGGGAGTGAGAAACTTATAAAAAGAATCTCAGTAGGGTACTCACCTCATGATGCATTGTGTCATCATCATCGTCCCCAAAAACCTCGGGGTTATTAAAAAATAGTGAGCATACTAAGATTCATTTATTAAGTTCGGAAAAATACTTTACCGAGGTTTATTGATTTTAATCATGCGTCTTATAATGCATCATAAACTTAGCGTGTCATGTTTATAATGAACTTTTCCTTTCATCAACACATCATATTCCTCATCATCATATCATAATAACATGCATATAAGAACATCATATTTCTCATCATCATCTCATAAATGTTATGCACAAAAGAACATAATACCATAATAGCTATGCACAAGACATGGTGCATATATTTCATTTTTTTAGTGTCCTAGGTGACTTAAAATCTTGTCATCATCATCATTATTTTCCTTGGGGCCACCCTATACTCCACCCTTTTGGGAGTAATCTAGGTTATGAGTTCATACCTTACTAGTCGTCACTACCATATACTTATCCTTTTTGATAAGTTAAAATCCTGACTCTACCCTTTTGAGAGAACGGGCCTAGGGGGCAAGAATCACCTTTTCACCACCTATAGTCTGATGGGTCCAAAGGATCATTTCCTCATAAGTTTAAGTCACCATTAAGTCTTTGCATATTATATCATAACCATCAGGATGCATGAACATTCTCATTGTTTGCAACAGCAACTATAACATGCAAGCCATGAAATCATTCAATAATATCAAATTCTCAATAGGCATTACATCATCATATAAACTAACATTCCAAAGCATCAAAAAATGTCATCTAAAATTCTTATAGGAAAGCTCCTTTAAATAACCGAACTCTAAAATTGGGTAACCTTAATTATCAAACTAATTTCTTATGCATGTAAGGGATTTATTACCATCAATTATAAGCCTTAAGAACATTATTAGACTATATGGGGTAGCATAAACAGTAAGTTGTTCTTAAGGTTTTAATATGCTAGAAGTTACGTTTTTAACCCTTTCGTTCCGGCTTTCCCTATGATGTTAAAATTAATTACTAAACCAATTATGAATCATTGTACCTTATCTAAACATAATAAAATCTGGTTCTTAAGGCCACTAAAGGTTCTGGACAGAATGCATAAATTTCATTCTCTAAAGTTATAGAAATCTTGCTTTTATGGTTTTCTAGTTGCTAATTTCATTTTTAGTGTTTGGGGTCAATCCTATACTAATTGTTACCAGATTTTTCATGACTAACCAATCTTAGGCAGAATTATAACATACTAAAACATATTTGGTAGTGGATCAACTTAAAGATATCAAAGACTAGTATTAACCTAGCTTTACGGTTTATTTATGTAGCTAGTTTTTCTTCTAACATGCATAGAATTGTTCCCTCATCATTAAACATAATAATCACAACTTCAAACATATTAAATCATCATCATACATTAGTAGTAAACTCAGATCAGTTACCGAATCATGAACCTCACATAATTGCATCAAATCACATTTTAAGTGTACGTAAGATACTGGTTTCCCATAAAATCCTTGCAAAACCTCAAAACTCTTTTAGAAACTAATGCTTTTTGTTAATCTTGAAAGGAATTATAGAACTAAATCAGTAGCTATTTAAAATCACTTTAGGCCTACCTTAATCATGAGGCCGATTTATATATTGAAAGAATATTCATGATTAGAATTTTCACTTAAGATAAAAGGAGCAAGTCTTGAGCTTAAGAGATTTATGTGATATCTTAGAATCATAAACATGCTATGTAACCTCATTTTAATCTTGTCATTATAAGGTGATAACTTGGAATTATAAACATGATATGCAAATCCATTTCTTTATCTTTAAGATTCAAGGTGATGACTTGAAAATTAAACATGATGCAAGAGATTGAAATATAAACATGATGCAAGAAACTGGAGCCGTAGTCCGCACGAACCAAGTGGAGGGAGAAGAGAATCTTAAGAAACCGAAGCGCGGTAGTCCGCATTGGACCGGTGAAGGGAGAAGAGAACTCTTATTACATCATATTAAGCTCCAAACTCAAGACTTCTTAAAGAATGAATTCTTTGACTCCAATAATCTCAAGAAAGCTTTAGAGTTTTTATTACCATGGTTCCAACTTTGCTTGTGATACTTGGGCAAGTCTTTGAGCTCTAGGATCTTTAAGTGATGACATAAATATAAACATGCCATGCGTTGATTCTTTTAGTCATTACAAAATAAAGTGAAAGCATAAAATAAATATGAGATGAAGCCTTTTTATTATCTTTAGAGATTAAGTGACAACTTGAAACATAAACATGAAATACAAGCTTGGAAATTTAAACATGAGGTATGCAAGTTCATTTATTTATTCTTGAGAATTTAATGATGACATTAAAAGTAAACATGATGTGCAAGGCACAAACTTAAACATGGATGCAAGTTCATTTTTATTTCTTTACTAGAGCTCCTTCAAGACTTTAAAAGAATTATAATTTCAACCCAATATGTATCTTAGCAAGACAAAGTGAACTTTAGAGATTTCATTGTTGAGCTATCCTAGAAAACTTTCTTAGGCCTTGAGGCCGAAATCAAATGGCAAGAAAAGGAGAAGTTCAAGAGTCATCTAGAAATGAAAAATTGTTAAACATCATTTTAAACTACAAACAAAGCTTAACAAGAAATGAAACATAAGTGTCAATATATTTTTCAAGTTCTAAACTCAAGACCTTCATCATAAAAACATAGTTGCTTCAAAACTTTGAAATCTAATGCAACCTTCAAGTTTTAGAGGTCTAACTTGTGAAGGCTTTGCAACTAACACTTAGGAACCTCATCATCAAACCATGGTCTCATCATTACAAAGGCCACAAGGCGGAAATATACAAGAAGAAAAGGAGAAGGAAAACGAAATATGAAGCAAGGAGAAAGTACATAAAATCATCATTTTTAACCAAGAACAACACTTATCAATACTTGGAATTAAGCTTAAAAACAACTCCCTACCTAATTTTTTTTGAAGGAAAGGAAGAGAACTTGGTTTCTTTGAATGAAATGAACAAAAATCTCCTTGAAAACTGATGCTAAGGTTTCGGCCAAGGGAGGAAAGAATGAGAGCTTTTGAGCTTTGAAAAAACTAGAAATGTGTAACTATGATTCAAGGCTTCTAACACTCCTCAAGTATGCCTATTTATAGAAGATTTTCAAGCTCATAAATGGACAAGAAAAGGAGGAAAGTCTGATCAAATTTGAGGAGGAAACAAGGAAGAAAAATCATCTTGTTTGGTGGCTTAAAACATGGAATCATGTTTTCATGGTTCCTTGTTTTCATACCTTGGTTTTTGTGCAATTTTTCTGATGCATTATGGACCAATAATTTCGTCCATTACAGCCCATGGAAGAGGAAATTTGTGTGTTCCATGTATTATTTAGGTGTAGGTAAGGTATTTTTGCAAATTAGAGAATTTACGATTAAGGGCTTAGGTGAATTAGTAAGCAATTTGAGTATTTTTAAGCAATTTTGGGTTTTAATCAATCTAAATAAATAATTTTGACTCTAGATTAATAATTAGAATTTAATAAGCTTTAATTTGAGCCTAATATTGCTTAGGTTTCATTAGACGAATCAAAAATCTAAAAGACAGAGGCAAAATGGTCATTTCGCTCAAAAACCAAGGCCACCCGAGCTTAACCAATGGACAATCATAACTTAAAAACATGTTTTAAAACATTTTAGTGATGTTCGGGCTCAGTTGGCACGCAAAAATTAAAACGGCCACAGGGGCATTTTGGTCATTTCGCGCGTCGAAGCTCAAAATTAGGATTCTTCTCCTCTATTAACACACATAACACAAACAATCCTTTATTATCATCAAAACATCCCCTTGAGGATGGGTGGGGCCCACGATCCTCATTTTCTGAGTAAAATAACCTCAGGGGCATTTTGGTCATTTTACACGTACAGAAAATTGGGGTTTGCAACTTTCACACGAATTGCTCCTAACCTTTCTTCTAATGTCATATTCCTTTATTGAGGATTGTTCGGTCTAATTATATGAAAAATTACCTAGGGTAATTCGGTAATTTCTAATCGACAGTAAAAATTACAGTGAAAGTTGGGCGTTACATCCAAGCCCAACAAAATCACATATCGAATACAAATGAACCTTAATACATCTAGTAGTATATCAGTTCGCAAGCTAGTAACATCCTAACCCTACCCTATTACTACGTACAATCCAGAGTCCCTGGAAACCTCACGTCCTCCTACAAGAAGCCATTGGCCATTGGTAGGATAACTTCGTCTCCACGAGGGCATCTGAACCTCAGGGGGTATAAGTGGCACGGCAGAAACATTGAACACCTCCATGTGTGCCATATGAAGGGGCACGCCATCATAGGGAGAAGCGGGTGAACTCTTTAGCAAAAGCTGACGCTGAAGGAACGAAAAACATGTATACATGAAACTGCTAGTAACCTATGGTGTACAAGGAGTCAAGTGCCGAATCGATCCTGCCACACCCATTGTGGCGAATCAAGGAAAAATATCATGACGGCATCTGCTAAAATCTAAGTAATACAAGTACATACAGCTCAGGGGTGAGAATACTATAAAATTCTCGGAGGGTAGTCTCCCTAGATACTATCCAAATATTGGAAATGAGTTAATTCATATAAAACATCCATACAAGAGTTATAGGCATCAATGCTAAAATATGTCAATCATGGGAATTTAGAATGTCACTAGTAATAAGTCATGTACTATTATTTGGAACCATAAGTTCAATTCCATGTATTTTCCTCTTTTTGTTAACATAAGGAAGGCTTAGTTCCATGTAAAGATATATTTGCATTTGATAATTTCGCAAAGGACAATAGACTGCTTGGACATGAGCTCATTCCTATTTGTGATCATCGGATTTCATTTTTCCATTTCCGAATCACATACAGTTCTATTCCTAGCCGATACGTCTACCATTCAGATTTTCTAGGGAAGTCCTTATTGTTGCCTTCCCTTTTATTCCATCTAAGCCTTGTTTATGATTTTCCCGTATGTTTAAACATGCACCAACGAACTTTATACATACTGTTTCTGTTCTTTCTCATATAACTACATTATGTACTTCTTTTTCTTTTCTCAAAAGTATGCTTACATTACAAGTAGGTATTCAATCATATTAGAGGCTAATTCATGTCTCATGAATAAGTAATTGAAATAATTAGCATGCATTCATATGCCATACTCTTGGACTAGATATCATTTTACCACAAATTTTTAGCCATCTTCACATTCAGCACCTTGGCAGATTTACCTGTCCTAGGTACAACATTTAATTGACATATCAAATGGCCATTTAAAGAGCCATAAAAATTCCACATGACACGTTAATGTGCCTAGGAGATGCTGTAAAAATTTCAAGACAACGGAGCTCTCTGACTACTTCAGTAAAATGTACAAATTTAGTGGTCATGGGCCACCAATTCAGTCAGACTAGAGTTCTCATAATTTTTAACCTTAGAAATTGATGGATCAATGCACAAGAAAATTTACAATGATACTTCAATATGTCATTAACTTTTTGTAAAAATTTCAAGGGTTAGTTCAATCAATTGCTATGGTAATAAATTTGGACAATCTCATTGCTTCAGTTTTAACAATCCAGATAGCATCAATCTCATTTCGGTGTTTGATTTTTTTGAGGTAGTAAACCTTAAAATAAAAACCCAAAAAAATTCATGTAGGTGTTTCAAGATGTTAACTACAACATATAATTTTTATAGCTTATGAAATTACCCACAACTATACCAGAACATTTGTGCATAACTACTGCTTCAGGAAAACCAAAATTCAGGAGCCTAGTCCAAAATTCTTTTGATAAAAACCCTTTTCTAACACCATCTAAACACACCACCAAAATCAAGACATCAATATCAACATAATATCAATCAATACAATCATAAATTTCAGATCTAGCTCAAACCAAAATAGATTAGAAAAATTTGACAAAGAAAGGCAACAAACTCCCTACTTTTAGCAACTTAGTGGATCTTTGGCCCCAAGATGATCCAAGCTTGCTTTCTTCCACTCCAAAACTCCCAAAATAACCCCAAACCCTTCTTAAGTCAGTGAGCGGTGAGGTAACAAGACAAGATTTGATGAGAAATAGAGATTTTGTTTGGTTAGATTTGTAGGGATCAAGGTGTAGAACAAGTTTAATGAAGAAATTTTAGAGTTTCACTAACACCATGCTAGTGTTTATGGGCTTGGAATAGAAATTTAAGCTCTTGAAAATGGAGGTGTGGCTGCTGGTATTCTCCTTGTAGCTGGCCAAAATTTGATGACTTAAAGAGTAAGTTTTGGTGTGATATTTATCTTATAGTAATATTAGATATTATATAATATAAAGTCCTAATTATTAAAGATAGAAAATAGAATGGATGGGTAGGATTTAATCTTGGATTTCAAGATTAAATCTTGGCCTTCGACATGTCTAAGTGGATAAACATTATCCATTTGTGATGATTAAAACATCTTTCGGTATTAGAAATCGCACACGAAATCTTCGAACGGGTAAACACGTACCGATTAAAGGATATTACCAAAAATTAATTCCAAGTATAAAATTTTCATACCCATATATTTCTAACCTTATTTTCATATTTTCCTAATTTTAGGCACCTCGCGTTCAAATCCAGGGTTTAAGCTTCAGGAGGCCTGCGGGCCCACAAAACACTATTCATCCTTTTTTTTGTGCTCGATCATAAGTCGTTCTCATCACAACTATATCTGCAGAATCTTAATATTCCCATTAACCATTCCTCAATCAATTTCTAAAGAAAAGAACTAGGATGTTACAAATACAACCAAAAATATTTAGCCAAATCAGTAAGCAAGTTAGAAAAACAAATTTGAAGTAAAAGAGTTTTAAAATCCCTACTCTTAGTAACTTAGTGGATCCTTGGCTCCAAGGTGATCTAAGCTTGATTCCTTCACTTCAAGGCCACCTATCCAAGCCCCAAACCTTCCTTAGGCAGTGAGGAAGTGAGATATCAAGGTGAGAAATGGTGAGGAAATGAAATTCCAATCGATTAGATTGATAGATCTTGATGAATATAATAAGTTTTATGAAGGAATCTTGGTGTTTTAGTGATTTTGAGCTACTTTTTTGGGGATTTGAAAGCAAGAATGAGGGTTTGTGAGCAAGAACAATGGAGGAGGTGTTCTTGGGTGGTTATGGCAGAAATTGATGATGATGGAGTGATAAGGTTGCTTGGCCTTGTATTTATATAGGTTAGGTTTAGGCATTTATGTAGTCCAAGTGTAATTATTTCTAATAAAAAAGAAATGAATGGCTAGGATTTAATATTGCTTTACAAGATTAAATCTTAGCCTTACACTTGCTAAAATAATAAACATTATGCAATTGTAAGAATTAAACTATCTTTCTGTTAAAAACACACCAAAATTTTACCGAACGGGTGAAACATCATACCCGGGTAATCAAACATTACCCGAAAATTAATTCTAGGTATAACTTCTTATTCCTTATCATTTCTAACCATAACCTTCTCTTTTCTCAGTCTCGGGCATTTCCCCTCGGATTTATGGTTTCCTGTTTCGATGGGCCTATAGGGCCCGCAAGGTCACTATTCACCCCGGCCTGAAATTTTTTTTTAACACGTCCGTTGGGCCATCCTCATCATTGCTAAAATTGTCAAATGTTTGAAATTATGACTAATAAAACTCAAATTAATTTTTAAATAATTTTTAGGGTGTTGCATTGCCACCCACCTTAAAAAGAATTTTGCCCTCAAAATTCATTTGAAAATTATTTCAAAAAACAAATTCATAAGTCAAACAAGGAATTAACACACAGGAAAATAAAAGACGCTGATCCTAAACGTCCCCACAGATTAGATCTTTGGTTGGGGGTATCCTTCAGTATTTCGATCTAGTCTTTTCATCATCGGTTTGTCACTATAGCTTGTTTTCTAATAGCAGTAGCCATCTCGAGAGAAGTATCCATGATGTCTTCGTGGTCAGCATTCTCGCTCTTGGTACGTCTGCAATTTGCCATTGGTTTTGAACGTACCAAATAAAGATATTGAGTTGATCAGGCTCAACACTATGCTAAGTGTGATAGCAACCAATTACAACACCACTCGACTATCATGCATATCTAAACCCTATATCCTAAAATATAGATAAGATTCAAGGCATGACTCTCTATGCTTTGGAAGCATAGTAAGTTCATTCCTTAAGGTCCTACATGAACTTCTTATACCATAATGTAACATCCAAGTACAACCACATCCTTAAGCCGTAGATTGTACTGGAGAGTTGTTACTTATTAATTAGTAGACCTTTCTTAAATATCTATAGCAATCTCGATTAACGTGTGTAATAACTAAGCTTAATTCTATTAAAACATATTACAAAGAAACACATCATTTATTGAATACATAGCTAAGTAAAAAATGAAGCTCTTCTGAGAGCTTTAATATAGTATGTTATCTGTTTCATTTACATACATATAACTCCAAGTAAGCATAGTAAGGTAAAAATATCAACTACTAAACTACTACAATCCCGTATTCTTTCACATAGCAGCCACATAATGCTCTGGAATAATCTAGAGATGGCACGGAAACATAAAAACACATAAGGGTGAGAATTATACAATTCTTAGTAGGGCAACTCCCAGTTACACACTCATAATGTCATCGTCATCGCCCAACCACTTCGGTTTATTAAGAAAATATGATCATGCAATACAGACGAAAGATTCATTTTAAAGTTATAAAATCATCTTTCCGAAGTGGGTTTATTCTATTGTTCAATCACTTAATATACACACATAATAATACTCAATGTCATAGTATTGCATTCTGAAATATATGTGCCTCAGTACATTGAAAGGAACTTTTCGTGCCATAAAGAAGACTTTTTCGTGCCCATAAAAGGGGACTTTTTATCTACTTAACTTATACATCATCACCAAACTTATATAAGTATCCATTCACAATATAATTTTCAATCAGGTCTCATAATGTAACATCCTAATATTTAACCCTAATACGCCTAGGACGTATCAAGACTAATTATTAGTTATTACTTCTCTTTAAATTCATTTATAAAATACTTAGCGAAAATACGGGTAAATTTTTTTTTGAAATGATTTATATAAAACAAAGTGCGAGCCTTTGCGCGTAACATAAACAACGTGAAGCGGAAGAATAAATAAACCATACAGAACATAAACATTAAAGAACACATCCATCATAAACATCATTCCTCATCACATTAGATAATATAGTTTAGTACATCATAACAAAAATATAACAGAAGCATAAAGTCTTACCCATACTAGTGGGCAGAGCATGCAGTACAATAACATAAAATAAGAAACATGATAACGAATACATGGAACCACCCCAAAAGATACTCCTAAGCTAAGGCTCTTCCTCCCTCGAGCTATGGACGACGCTCCTACTCATCTCTCGGTGGCACATATCCAATGAACTAGGCAAGCTCCTCGGGTGCATGAAGACGGAAGGATGGATGAGCGTGCCCTCCATGACGTGGGCGCACCTCGGACGTCGTGCCAACCTCCGCTGGGTCACCGTCTCCTCGCTCCCATCCCGATATCCATGGGTGCCGCAGGGGCAGACCCTCCGAGAAGGACGGGAAGGGGGATCCTCTGAGGGTCCGTCTCGAACGTCTCTGGCGAGGCACGTACTCGGGGTAACCTCGTATCGCTGAAGATGCCGGACGGCGCGCAATTCTCTCGTCACGGGTCGGGTCCTCTCAAAAATCATGTCGTCGCCAAAGGGGGAGGTCGGGGTGAATCTGAAGCTGGAGACTGGAAAGGCAACGGGCGTCCACGTATGCAAAAATGCGAATAGCACATCGACCCTCAAAATGGTATGACTGGTGGTCTGGATAGAAGTGCAACTCCCACACGGCGCATCAACAAAAATCACAAACGACGCCATCGATATCTGAAGACGTAACGGAAAGGAACAGAGAGAGGTGAGAATTCTTGCTAAAGAATCTCAGTAGGGAAACCTCTATCCTAGTGTCATCGTTACGTCCAGGGACCTTGGGTTTATTATGAAAAGGTTAAGCATGCATAAGTTCATTATGAGGTTTTCACAAAGGTATTTATCCAAGGTCCATGTCTTTTATAATGATTCTTAATACATGTATGCAACATAATAGTTCATGGATGCATGGCGGTACTTTAGGTAAATCAAACAATTATCAATCAACATATAAGTGGCATGAAACATTTCTCTTGAACATCTTTCCTTTTCTCATACTTGTGACACCAATCATAATAGTAACCGCACCCCTTAAACTAGGCTATGAGCTCATACCTTAACTAGTCGTCACTAGTTCTTACTTATCCTCTTGATAAGCGAATCATAAACATATTCATCATAATCATCATAATCCCGACTCCAGAGTATGGGTAGGGGGCCTAAGGATCACCCATCATGGGACTTTTTCCTTCTTCAAAACACATCGACTGGTTAAGACCAGCGACTTTGTCCGCTTTGGCAGGCTAATGTCTATGCCCTCACGGTTTTACCTTCTCTCATCGACTAGGAGAAGTACGTCTCGGTGTGTCACCTTAAACATCATATACTTTCATCCTTCGAAACGCATCGACTGGTTAAGCCAGCGACTTTGTCCGCTTCGGATGGCTCGACGTCCATACCCCCCGAGTTTACTTTCTCCTTCCTAGCAGGAGAAATGCGTCTCGGCATATAACTTTAAACTTCATATTTCTCAAAAACTTTCTTTTTGTCCCTCAAATTTGATGGAAATTCGCGGCATAACAGCTACTCTCGAATTTCCTCAAATTTGAGTCATGCCACATAATTTCAGTCACATGCATCATTTTCATGGAACTTTCTCATTGCAATAACTTTCTAGTTCACATGAGCATATTTCTCAATTTCATTCATATCTTTGAAATATTATGCATCTCAAACACAACATTTCATCATATCACCATATCAAATTTGGCACATAAAGTTTCATGCTCAAGGAACTAACATAATCACATCATCATAAGTGTGCACGAGGTTCATCATCATAATCATACTCTCTCGTCCACCTATCTCATAGTATCTTATGCTTTGACCCTTACGGGCTTTAAACTTGTATTTGCATCATTATTACCCTCAAGGGGTTGGCACTTAAACTTTTCTCTAAGATTTGAACCCATCAAAATTTCAATCAGCACTTATCATAAAAGGGAGAAAATATTGCATGCTTCGGGGCTCTAAAATCTCCATTTGTGACCCTTTTTAAGATCCATCTTTGCCTAAGGCTCCATAATTAATTCTTAGATCAATTATGAGGGATTCCTAGGCATGTTCTCTAAGTTATGAACCACTTTAAATCTCTTATCATCATCTTAAACTTAGAAGTTAACACCTAATTATTTATGAAGGGATCTTGTATATGTCTTACTAATTATGAGCTATATCTCCTTGAATTAATCATGCTAGAACAGATTTGCATCTCTTGCATTAAGGTGTTCTAGAATTCTCATCTCTAATCCCTTTTTAACTTACTTATTCTTTTCTAACTTCTCTAAATCGATCCTTGCTTCACTCAACATAATTTTACACATTTAACACCTTAGAACAGCATTTATACAGTAGCCAAACATAGAACCGAAATCATGAACCCATAAGATCACATAATCTCTTAGGTTAAAATGCATATAAGTTACTAGTTTTCTCTTGGAATGTTTCTGAAACAAAAGGTGTTCTGGTAATCGATTACATGTTCCTAGTAATCGATTACCAGGAGCTCAATTCATTCTGGGTTTCAAAAACAACAGGGTAATCGATTACATATAATGGTAATCGATTACTTGGGTTAAATTCTTTCGGAAAAATAAAGAACATGGTGTAATCGATTACACTATAATGTAATCGATTACATGGTTTCCAGAAAGGTTCTGGGCATGAAAAAGCTGTGGTAATCATTACACTGCCTCTGGTAATCGATTACCAGAACCAAAAGTCCTTCAAAACCTTCTGGTAATCGATTACATGGGTGGTAATCGATTACCAGAACCTCGGAAATTGAGAAAACATGATTTTGACACATTCCAAACTATTTTAAACATCTTGAGACCTCATAAAACAATTTTCCAACATTTCCTTGAAATTATTCATGTATTTTACAAAATCAAACCATTATTGGATCATATACCAAAACTCATCCATTTCTTTTTGAATGGAGTTTCCTTTTTAGGATACTTAGGGCAAGTCTTTGAGCTCTAGAGTATTTAGGTGATGACAAAATCTTAAACATGCCATGCACTTTATTTTACTCTTCATTAGAAAGTAAAGTGAGAGCATAAAATAAATATGAGATGCAACTTCATTATTATCTTTAAGGATTAAGTGATGACTTGAAATATAAACATGAAATGCAAGCTTGGGAATTTAAATATGGTAATGCAAGTTCATTCATTTACTCTTGTGAAATTAGTGATAACATCAAAATAAACATGAGATGCAAGACATAAATTTAAACATGAATGCATCTTGTTTTTATCTTAGCTAGAGCTCTTGCAAGACTTTTAGAGGAACATAAACTTCAACCCATTATGCATCATAAGGCAAGCTTTAGAGTTCTTAGCACCTAGACTTCAAGAGAAATCTTAAGGTTTGAACTCATCATCAAGCTTAAGGAAATGGACCCAAAGTTCATCACTTTGTCTAAACAAAACTACAAGAACTAAGTCATATTCTTTATTTTATTGCTCATAGGCTTCAATCTAGCGCGGATTCTAAACGGCCGACCAACTTTAAGGTTGGCAAGGGTAAGCTTAGAGCTCTTTGAAATCATGAGATTAACTTTCTTAACAAAACTTTCGTGATCTACTAGACATATTTTACAAACTTTGTTCAAATCCAAAGAAGAAAAACTGAAATCCTTAAGGGAAAGGAAGAGGAAAACCGAAAACTTAAGCTAAGAAAAGAAAGGAAATCCAAGCATGTATGGTCCAAGACCAAGTTGTTTCAAGCTTTAGAGGTTTCTCACATGCCAACAACAAGTCATTATCTTGAAACCTCATCATCAAGCTCACATTCTTTTTGTAAGAAGGCCTCTTGGCCGAAAAGAAAGAGGAAGGGAAAGGAGTTTGAAACCAAGAGAAAAACTAGACCTTTCTTGAAGAACACAAACAAAAATCATCAAAACTTAACCCCTACCTTAAGAAGTCTTGAAGAGAGGAAGGAAAGCTTGAGTTTTTATGAAATGGAGAGGGAAAATCCTCTTGAAACTTGAAGGGGAAATCAGCTAAAGTGAGGAAGTTTGAGAGGAAATGAGAGAAAGTGTAAGAATGCTTAAACTTGGCAAATGATCCAAAGAGCAACCAAGCCTTCAAAGGCTTAGTATTTATAGAAGAAATGAGACATGTTGGCTGATTTGGGAGGGAATAGCTGATGGCTTTTCAAGGTCAATGGAGGAGGAAAATATCTCTTACAAAAGCATGGGCTTAGGCATGGCAAGCATGGTTGGAAGCATGGGCAAGGTATGGGCAAAGCATGGCCTAAGGCATGGGCTTGGAGTGCATCAAAAATCAACATGTGGCACCATTTTTAGGGGGGATTTTCGGTCAACACATTAGCCAAGGGGAAGGGATTTTTGTTCATGTAATTGTGGTTTAAGGATGTGTTTAAGTGTTTCTATGATTAGGCTTTTGATTAGGAGTTTGTAAGCAAGTGTTTAGGTGAGAAAATGGTTAATTGAGGTGGTTCAAGACTTGATTAGGAGGGTAATCTTATTAGATTAGTAATTTAAAATAATTCTTTTGGTCAAATGAGGTATGGCTCAATTCCTTAATTTAAGGAATTGGAGAGAAAACACTATTCAAGATTCCATGACTAGGAATCTTGAATTTAAAGAATACAATTAGAGTTTATCTAAGCAATCTTAGGTTCTAATTAACCTTAATAAATTATTTTGACTCTAGATTAATTATCGAAATAAATTAATCTTCGATTAAAGCCTAATATTGCTTAGGTTTACTTAATTGCGTCATTAGGCTTACTGTACACTGTTTTGGGGCAAAATGGTAATTTTGCATTAAACCCGGGACCTTTGGGCTCAACTAAACATCAAACATTGCTCATAAACATCATTCTAAACTTCTGGAAAAGTTCGGGCTCAAACGGCACATTTTACCCGTGTAGACACAAGAAGGGTATTTTGGTCATTTTGAGCTGGAAGTTTAGAAAACGAGGTTTCTCCTCGTATCATCCATAACACATAATCCCCTTCAAACACCGAGTTGACCCATTCGAGGGTTGCCGGGGCAACTGTCCTTTAATTTCGGTAAAATGACCTTAGGGGCATTTCGGTCATTTGCACTCTAACGGCGGAAATGGGGCGTTACACATAAACTAATCGTTTAGGTTGCTAGCATGCATTCACATACATCATACTTTCATCAATTCAAAGCATCAATTCATTTTAAGCACAATGGTAGATTCCATATATTCATAGCACAATTTATTTGCACATCAAACAATCAATTCAAAGGCTATCAAAATTCTCTAAGACACTTTAATGTGTCTACAAGGTTGCATAAAAATTTTAGAGCAAAAAGAGTTCTCTAACTATGTTGACAAAATTAGATGATTTCAATGCTCGGAAACCACTCAACCTCAACTCAAAACCCAAAATTCATAATTTTTAACCCTTGCAAATGATTGAATCAATTCAAAAGAAAAATCATTACACTTCAAGATGTTATCAACACTAGGAAAACTTTCAAAGGAGAATTCGATCATTTGCTATGGTAGAAAAATTAGACAAATTTACAGCTTAAAGACTAGAAATTCAGGCAGCACCTAACAAGGCTCAAGAAAATTCATGGAACGAGTCTAGGATGTTAGTTTCAACATATTTTTTCTAGCTAATGAAAATACCCACAAATATATCAGAAAATTCGTGATTCACGGCTTAGGACAAATTCAAGAATTCCAACACATGCTTGAAAACTTGCTTTGCCAAAATGGTTTTTCTAATATCATCCAAACACTCCACCAAAATTCATACATCAATATCCATATATCATCAACCAATACAACCAAAAATATTCATCCAAATTAGTAAGCTAATTAGAAAAACAAATTTGAAGTAAAAGAGGTTTAAAATCCCTACTCTTTGTAACTTACTGGATCCTTGGCTCCAAGGTGATCCAAGCTTGATTCCTTCATTTCAAGGCCACCTATCCAAGCCCCAAACCTTCCTTAGGCAAGTAAGTGAGATATCAAGGTGAGAAATGGTGAGGAACTGAAATTCCAATCGGTTATATTGATAGATCTTGGTGATTAGAATAAGTTTTATGAAGGAATTTTGGTTTTTTAGTGATTTTGAGCTAGTGTTTTGGGGATTTGAAAGCAAGAATGAGGGTTTGTGAGCAAGAACAATGGAGGAGGTGTTCTTGGGTGGTTATGGCAGAAATTGATGATGATGGAGTGATAAGGTTGCTTGGCCTTGTATTTATCTAGTTTAGGTTTAGGCATTTATGTAGCCCAAGTGTAATTCTTTCTAATAAAAAAGAAATGAATGGCTAGAATTTAATCTTGCTTTACAAGATTAAATCTTAGCCTTACACTGGCTAAAAAGATAAACATTATGCAATTGTAAGAATTAAACTATCTTTCAATGTTAAAAACCAAACGAAATTTACCAACGGGTGAAACATCATACCCGGCTAATCAAACATTACCTGAAAATTAATTCTAGGTATAACTTCTCATTGTTTATCATTTCTAACCTTAACCCTTTCTTTCTCAGTCCGGGCATTTCCTGGCCTCGGATTTAGGGCTTCGGTCCTACGGGCTCATAGGCCTGTAAGGTCACTATTCATCCAGGCCTAAAATTTTTTTTTAACACGTCCATTGGGTCATCCTCATCATTGCTAAAACTATCAAATTTTTTAAATTATGACTAAGAAAACTCAAATTAATTTTTAAATAATTTTTAGTGTTACATATGTGGATTCTACCTTGTGTGCTATGTTGTTGTTCATGCCATGCCTGTTGTTATTCTCTTGATTGTTGGTGTGAAAGCTTACTATTATACTTTGAGGTTCATTGGATTGGTGTATTGTCATTTGTTTCATTGCATCATGCATTTTTAGTGTTAGGAGTCTAGTCTTGCCCTTGTATACTACTTATCATTCATGCCTTGGTTTGATCTTAGTTCACATGAGGACATGTGAAAGCTTAAGGACCCCAGGCTTTTCTTAGAGAAATATAGAAGATTACCGGAGTTATCCATTGCTCATTAGAAAAGAGCGGTAGTTGCTGGCTTCCAGATTAGAGGCTAGGCTAGGATCTGGTATGATGAGTTCTTTATAGGGGCGAGGCGATTCAAGGGCCTACAAGGAAAAGTTTAAGGCAGATTTTCTGGAGAGATTCTTATCAAAGAGTAGATGTGCCAAGATGGTAGAGGAGTTTTTGAGGCTCAGGATGACCCAGGGATGATAATAGCATAGTATGATGAGAGGTTCACATACCTGGCATAGGTAACCTGGGTATGTTGCGTTAGAGGTTGAAAGTCTGGCGGTTTGTTTAGGGACTGGCTAAGGTTATGTTTCTCAGCCTCAACCACGTGGGTATGATGGATTAAGCCTCGGTGGTGGACATAACTATCATATTAGAGGTTGGTTTGACAGAGAAGAGCACTTCTAATTGGCAGAGGACTAGGAAACATGGTTCATTTTCTAGGGAGCAGGTGGCAGGAAAGGACCTAACCAAGGGGCCAGGTGGTAAACCCAGTAAGGTAGGCCGCTTTTTTAGAGTCCACCCTAGCATGGCCCGCTATTTCTTAGAGCTAGGGCAGAAGAGGTAGCCGTATTTGGGTCTTGCATTAGTTTAGAGTTACCCCAAATGTTAGACCTCCAAAGGAGACATCCAGGGTAGTGTCTAATTAACATATTTGTATGTTATGGCTATTGCGAACACGACCACAAATGAGCAGAGACTTGTTCCAGGAGGAGACGTCCAGCCAAAGGTTGGTGAACCCTACCACTTCCACTCAATCTTTTAGTCCGGACCCACAAAGGTTTAGCTACTTCAGCTGGGAGAGGTCTGGTGGTAGAGGCCCTGGAGGTAAAGGTTTTGGTTGCAGCTAAAGCAAGTAAAGGCCAGGAATCAGGGACAGCCTCGACCGCATACATTGACACAGTGGGATGCTAGCATCGTGATGGTGGAGGTATTATTAGAGTTTTCTCTTTTGAGGCTTTTGCATTGATTGACCTTGGGTCCATACATTCATATGTGTCCCCATTCTTTGCCACATGGTTTGAGAGACAAGTTACTAGTTTAGAGAAGCCTTTTCTAGTAGGGGTATGTTTGGAAGACCCCACTTGGTTCAGCTAGTTTATAGAGAGAGGAGGTCAGGGTTGGAGATATGGAGACTTTTAGATCTACACATGTTAGATATGTCAAATGTTTATGTTATCTTAGGCATGGATTGGTTGGCTTCATGCCATACCATGGTAACTGCTACAACAAGTTATTGAGGTTGAGGTTCCTGGAGTTAAGTTATGAGAATTTAGGGCGCAAGTTGTCTAGTTCTACCATCTTGATCTCGACCATGCATGCCTTCAGGCTCATGGACAAAGGGAGCTATGGGTGCTTGGCTTCAGTTAAAGCTATAGATGTACCAATTCGAGTTTGGAGTCTATTCCAGTGGTTCGTGAGTTCTAGATGTGTTCCTGGAAAACTACTAGGATTACCACCAAAAAGGGAGATAGAGATTGGGATAGAGCTTGAGTTTGGAGTTAGGCCTATCTTTATACCCCTATCATATAGCTCTAACAGAGTTAAGAGAGTGAAAGAGGCAGTAGGGGTTGCTTGACAAAGGGTTCATTGGACTGAGTACTTCACCTTGGGTGCTTTGGGCTTGTTTGTGAAAAAGAATGATGGGTCTATGAGGATGTTCATAGATTACAGCACTGAACAAGGTGATAGTTAAGAACTGATACCCTTTGCCACGCATAGATATATTGTTGATTAGCTTTAGGGGGCTAGATGTTTTTCTAAGATTGATCTTTGATTAGGTTATCACTAGTTGAGGATTAAGGGTGTGGATGTGCCCAAGATGGGCTTCAGGACACACTATGGGCACTATGAGTTCCTTGTGATGTCCTTTGGGTAGACCAATGCCCCTGAGCCTTCATGGATTTGATGACAGGGGTTTTAAGCCCTTCAAGATCACTTTGTGATTTTCTTCATTGATGACATCTTGGTGTACTCTAGGAGCACAGAGGAGCATGAGCATCATCTTCAGGATTGTTTTGTAAACGCTTAGAGGAATGGTTGTATGCCAAGTTCTCTAAGTGTGAGTTTTGGCTAGAGCAAGTGGTGTTCTTTGGTCATATAGTTTCTAAGGAAGATATTCTGGTAGACAGAAGAAGATTAAGGTCCAACAATGACCAAGACCTTCTATGGTGTTAGATTCATAGTTTCCTAGGCTTAGCAGGACTAACACTGGTATGTTAAGGATTTTTCTAAGATTACAACATCATTGACCAAGTTGACCTAGAAGAATGTTAAGTTTCAGTAGTTAGATGCTTGTAAAGAGAGTTTCTAGAAGCTGAAGACTTGCCTGACTACAGCTTTGTCTTAGTGTTGCCTTCAGGTACAGGTGGTTTTTCAATATCCTGTGATACCTAAAGAGTAGGACTTTGCCTACTTATGCATCATGGGTTGTGGCATATGTTTCTAAGCAACTCAAGAGGCATGGGTAAAACTTAACATCCAAAAATTATTTAAAAATTAATTTGAACTTAGATGGTGAGATTTAAAAATCTGATAGTTTTAGCAATGATGAGGATGATCTAATAGACGTGTTGAAAAAAAATGTGAATAGTGACCTTGTGAGCCTCGCAGCTGTAAATGGCAAAACCTTAGAACCAGGACAAGGAGATGCTCAGGTTGAAAAAAGATAGGATTGATGTTAGAAATGGTTAGAAATGAAGATTTTATACCTAGAATTTAATTTCAGGCAATATGATTTTGGTTCAATATTTACTCGTTTGGTAAAATTTCTGTGTGATTTTTAACACTAAAAGATAGTTTAATCTTTACAATAGGATAATGTCTATCCTCTAAGGCCAAGTGTAAGGCTAAGGTTTCATCTTGATTTACAAGATCAAATCCTACCCATTCATTTTATTTTAAAAAGCAAGAAATTCAACCTTTACTTAATTAATTATACAACCTAACCTAAGATAAATACAAGTCCACCAACCTTATCACACTACTTATCATTCTTGTCCAACCAAGAGAACCAAACAACCTACATTGTTGCTTCCTCAAAGAGCTTTAAACTTGATTTCAAACCTCCAAAATCCTAGCATAAACTTGTTAAAACCTCAAACTTCCTTTACTAAACTTACTCCACTCAATACAATCTACCAGACTAACCAATTAGAATTTGAATCCATCACTATTTTTCCACTTTGAGAGCTCGCAAACTATTGTTAAAGGAAAGGTTTGGTGCTTTTTGAAGAGCCTTGAAGTAAGGAAAACCATTTTGGAACATCTTTTGGAGCTAAGAGCCCTAAAGCTCCAAAAGTAGGATTGTAACATCCTAATATTTAACCCCAATACGCCTAGGACGTATCAAGACTAATTATTAGTTATTACTTCTCTTTAAATTCATTTATAAAATACTTAGCGGAAAATACGGTAATTTTTTTTTGAAATGATTTATATAAAACAAAGTGCGAGCCTTTGCGCGTAACATAAACAACGTGAAGTGGAAGAATAAATAAACCATACAGAACATAAACATTAAAGAACACATCCATCATAAACATCATTCCTCATCACATTAGATAATATAATTTAGTACATCATAAGAAAAATAACAGAAGCATAAAGTCTTACCCATACTAGTGGGAGAGCTTAGGACAATAACATAAAATAAGAAGCATGATAACAAATACATGAAACAACCCCCAAAAGATAAGTACCCAACTAGGATCTCCTCCCTGAGCCATGGATGACACTTACCCATCCCTCGGTGGCACATAACCAATGAACTGTGCAAACTCCTCGGATGCGTGAAGGCGGAAGGATAGGCGAGCATGCCCACCATGATGAAGGCGCATCTCCGAACGTTGTGCTAACCTCCGCTCCGTCACCGTCTCCTCTACCCATCCCGATATCCATGGGTACGGTGGGGGAACCCTCGAGAAAGGATGAGAAGGAGGATCCTCTGATGGGTCAGTCTCGGAACGTCTCAGGCGAGGCACGCACTCGGGGTAGCCTTGCACCGTTGAAGATGCCGAACGGGTGCGATGGTTCTGCTCGTCATGGGGTTGCGTCCTCTAAGATCATATCGTCGCCAAAAGGGAGGTCGGGTGAACTGGCTGGAACTGGAAAGGCAAACGGGCATCCCACATATGCAAAAATACGTATAGCACAACGACCCTCGAAGTGGTAAGACTGATGTATTCGAAGTGCAGCTCCCATGTACGCCCAATTTCTCCTAGAGTACAAATGACCGAAATGCCCTGAGGTCATTTCTACCCGAAATTCAAAGACAGTTGCCAACCCTCGATGGGTCAACTCGATGTTTGAAGGGGATTATGCTGTTATGAATGATATCCAGGAGGGAACCTCGTTTTCTAAACTTTCGGCTCAAAATGACCAAAATACCCCGGTGTGTCTACACGGGTAAAAGATGCCGTTTGAGCCCGAACTTTTCCAGGAAGTTTAGAATGATGTTTATGAGCAATGTTTGATGTTTAGTCAAGCAAAAGTCCAGGGTTTCAGTGTAAAATTACCATTTTGCCCCTAGAGTGTACAGTGCGCCTAATGAAGCAATTAAGAACCTAAGCGATATTAGGCTCTAATCGAAGATTAATTTATTTCGATAATTAATCTAGAGTCAAAATGATTTATTAAGGTTAATTAGAACCTAAGATTGCTTAGATAAACTCTAATGGTATTCTTTAAATTCAAGATTGCTAGTCATGGAATCTTGAATAGTGTTTTCTCTCTTTCCTTAAATTAAGGAATTGAGCCATACCTCATTTGACCAAAAGAATTATTTTAAATTACTAATCTAATAAGATCACCCTCCTAATCAAGTCTTGAAACACCTCAATTAACCATTTTCTCACCTAAACGCTTGCTTACAAACTCCTAATCAAAAAGCCTAATCATAGAAACACTTAAACACATCCTTAAACCACAATTACATGAACAAAAATCCCTTCCCCTTGGCTGATGAGGGGCCGAAAATCTGTCCCCAAATGGTGCCACATGTTGAGTTGTGATGCACTCCAAGCCCATGCCTTAGGCCATACCTTGCCCATGCTTCCAACCATGCTTGCCATGCCTAAACCCATGCTTTTGTAAGAGATATTTTCCTCCTCCCTTGACCTTGAAAAAGTCATCAGCCATTCCCTCCCAAATCAGCCAACATGTCTCATTTTTCTATAAATACCAAGCTTTGATGAACCTTGTCACACTTTGGTTCACTTGGTAAGTTCACACTTCTTGCAAATTCTCTCATTCCTCTCAAATTCCCTCAACTTGGCTGATTTCTTCCTCAAGACTCCAAAAGGATTTCCTTCTCCTTCCATCAGAAAACAAAGCTTTCTTACATCTCTTCAAGACTTCTTAAGGTAGGGGTTAAGTTTTGATGATTTTTGTTTGTGTTCTTCAAGAAAGTTCTAGTTTTTCTCTTGGTTTCAAACTCCTTTTCCTTCCTCTTTCTTTTTCGGCCAAGAGGCCTTCTTACAAAAAGAATGTGAGCTTGATGATGAGGTTTCAAGATAATGATTTGTTGTTGTCATGTGAGAAACCTCTAAAGCTTGAAACAACTTGGTCTTGGACCATACATGCTTGGATTTCCTTTCTTTTCTTGGCTTAAGTTTCGGTTTTTCCTCTTCACTTTCCTTTAAGGATTTTCAGTTTTCTTCTATGGATTTGAACAAAGTTTGTAAAATATGTCTAGTAGATCACGAAAGTTTTGTTAAGAAAGTTAATCTCATGATTTCAAAGAGCTCTAGGCTTACCCTTGCCAACCTTAAAGTTGGTCGCCGTCTCAAGAGCGCTAGATTGAAGCCTATGAGCAATAAAATAAAGAATATGACTTAGTTCTTGTAGTTTTGTTTAGACAAAGTGATGAACTTTGGGTCCATTTCCTTAAGCTTGATGGTGAGTTCAAACCTTAAGATTTCTCTTGAAGTCTAGGTGCTAAGAACTCTAAAGCTTGCCTTATGATGCATAATGGGTTGAGGTTTATGTTCCTCTAAAAGTCTTGCAAGAGCTCTAGCTAAGACAAAAACAAGATGCATTCATGTTTAAATTTATGTCTTGCATCTCATGTTTATTTTGATGTTATCACTAATTTCACAAGAGTAAATGAATGAACTTGCATTACCATATTTAAATTCCCAAGCTTGCATTTCATGTTTATATTTCAAGTCATCACTTAATCCTTAAAGATAATAATGAAGTTGCATCTCATATTTATTTTATGCTCTCACTTTACTTTCTAATGAAGAGTAAAATAAAGTGCATGGCATGTTTAAGATTTTGTCATCACCTAAACACTCTAGAGCTCAAAGACTTGCCCTAAGTATCCTAAAAAGGAAACTCCATTCAAAAAGAAATGGATGAGTTTTGGTATGAACCAACAATGGTTTGATTTTGAAAATACATGAATAATTTTCAAGGAAATGTTGGAAAACTGTTTTATGAGGTCTCAAGAGGTTTAAAATAGTTTGGAATGTGTCAAAATCATGTTTTCTCAATTTTTAGGTTCTGGTAATCGATTACCACCCATGTAATCGATTACCAGAAGGTTTTGAAGGACTTTTGGTTCTCATTACCAGAGGTGTAATGATTACTACGGCTTTTCATGCCCAGACCTTTCTGGAAACATTGTAATCGATTACATTATAAAGTAATCGATTACCAAATGTTCTTTACTTTTCCGAAACGATTTAACCCTAAGTAATCGATTACGTCGTATGTAATCGATTACCCTATGTTCTTCTTTAGGAAACAGATTTAACCTACGTAATCGATTACCATTATGTGTAATCGATTACCTTGTTTGAAAACCAGAATGAATTGAGCTCCTGGTAATCGATTACTAGGAACATGTAATCGATTACCAGAACACCTTTTGTTTCTAGAAACATTCCAAGAGAAAACTAGCAACTTATATGCATTTCAACCCAAGAGATTATGTGATCTTATGGGTTCATGATTTCGTTCTATGTTTGGCTACTGTATAAATGCTGTTCTAAGGTGTTAAATGTGTAAAATTATGTTGAGTGAAGCAAGGATCGATTTAGAGAAGCTAGTAAGAATAAGTAACTAAAAAGGGACTTGAGATGAGAATTCTAGAACACCTTAATACAAAGAAGTGCAAATCTGTTCTAGAATGGTTAATTCAGGGATAAATGATTCATAATTAGTAAGACATGTACAAGATCCCTTCATAAATGATTAGGTGCTAATTTCTAAGTATAAGATGATGATAAGAGATCTAAGTGGTTTATAACTTAGAGAACATGCCTAGGAATCCCTCATAATTGATCTAAGAATTAATTATGGAGTCTTAGGCGAAGATGGATCTTAAAAGGGTCGCGAATGGAGATTCTAGAGCCCTTAAGCAAACGATATATATTTCTGCCCTTTTATGTTGAGTGAGTGGAATCTTGGTGAGTTCAAATCTTAGAGGAAAAGTTTAAGTGCCAACCCCTTGAGGGTAATAATAATGCAAATACAAGTTTAAAGCCCGAAAGGGGCAAAGCATAAGATCCTGTGAGATAGGTGGACGAAGAGTATGATTATGATGATGAACCTCGTGCACACTTATGATGATGTGATTATGTTAGTTCCTTGAGCATGAAACTTTATATGCATAATTTGATGAAATGTTGTGTTTGAGATGCATAATGTTTCAAAGATATGAATGAAATTGAGAAATATGCTCATGTGAACTAGAAAGTTGTGGCAATGAGAAAGTTCCATGAAAATGATGCATGTGACTGAAATTATGTGGCATGACTCAAATTTGAGGAAATTCAAAGAGAGCGTTATGCCGCGAATTTCCGTCAAATTAAGGGACAAAAAGAAAGTTTTTGAGAAATATGAAGTTTAAAGTTATATGCCGAGACGCATTTCTCCTGTTCTGAGGAGAAAGAAAACCCGTGGGGGTATGGACGTGAGACATACCGAAGCGGACAAAGTCGCTGGCTTAACCAGTCGATGCGTTTCGAAGAAGGAGAAAGTCCCATGATGGGTGATCCTTAGGCCCCCTACCCGTACTCTGGGAGTCGGGATTATGATGTTTATGATTCGCTTATCAAGAGGATAAGTAAGAACTAGTGACGACTAGTTAAGGTATGAGCTCATAGCCTAGCTTAAGGGTGCGGTTACTATATTATTGGTGACACAAGTATGAGAAAGGAAAGATGATCAAAGAAAAGTTTCATGCCACACAAATGTTGTTTGAATTATTGTTTGATTTACCTAAAGTGCTACCATGCATCCATGAAACATTATGTTGCATACATGCATTAAGAATCATTATAAAAGACATGGACCTTGGACAACAACCTTTGCGAAAACCTCATAATGAACCTATGCATGCTCAACCTTTTCATAATAAACCCAAGGTTCCTGGGACGTAAACGATGGCATTAGGATAGAGGACTTCCTCCTGAGATTCTTTAGTAAGAATTCTCACCCTCTCTCTGTTTCTTTCCGTTACGTCTTCAGATATCGATGGCGTCGTTCGTGATTTTCATTGACCCGCCTACATGGGAGGTGCACTATGACCCCGAGCATCAGTCCTACCACTTCAAGGGTCATTGCGAGGTGCGCGTTTTGCATACGTGGGACGCCCTTTTGCTTTCCCCGTCTCCAGCTATCGCTTCGATCCAACTTCACCCTTTGGCGACGACCTGATTTTGAGAGGACACGACCCGAGATGAGGGAGACCGTCGTGCCCAACCTTCCTCGTCGGAGGTACGGATATCCTGAGTATGTTCCCCGTCTCGATCAGAGGCTGATCCTTCGGAGGGATCTTCCCTTCGTTCCCTATGGGTCACGGAGGAGGTAGTGAGGACACGGTCACCGCCGAGGCATGCGAGGCGCGTCGACAGCCAGAGGCGACCACGACGCGGAGGCCACGCGTCCCCTCGATTCCCATGCCTAGATCTCCGCTTCGTTGGGCTACATCCGAGGAGCTTCGTCAGTCGCGGCTACATCTCCCCAACCGAGACCGGCGTCACCAGTAGGCTTGGAGTGGAGGGTAGTGATAGTTGGGTGTTTATCTTTTGGGATTATTACCATGTATTTGTCTTTATGTTTCCCATTGTCCTGCAACTCTCCACTAGTACGGGTAAGACTTTATGTTTCTGTTATATTTCGTTGAGATGTACTAAACTATATTATCTAATGTAATGAGGAATGATGTTTATGATGAATGTGTTCTTTAATGTTTATATTCTGTATGTTTTATTTATTCTTCCGCTTCACGTTGTTTATGTTACGCGCAAAGGCTCGCACTTTGGTTTATATAAATCATTTCAAAAAAAAATTTACCCGTATTTTCCGCTAAGTATTTTATAAATGAATTTAAAGAGAAGTAATAACTAATAATTAGTCTTGATACGTCCTAGGCGTATTGAGGTTAAATATTAGGTGTTACATCCCACACGGGTGCGTCAACAAAAATCACGAATGACGCCATTGATACTAGAAGACTAACGGAAAGAATAGAGAGGGGTGAGAATTCTTACTAAAGAATCTCAATAGGGAAGTCCTCTATCCTAGTGTCATCATTTCCCAGGAACCTTGGGTTTATTATGAAAAGGTTGAGCATGCATAGGTTCATTATGAGGTTTTCGCAAAGGTTGTTATCCAAGGTTCATGTCTTTTATAATGATTCTTAATGCATGTATGCAACATAATATTTCATGGATGCATGGCATCACTTTAGGTAAATCAAACAATAATTCAAACAACATTTGAGTGGCATGAAACTTTCCTTTGAACATCTTTCCTTTTCTCAAGGTGACACCAATAATATAGTAACGGCACCCTTAAACTAGGCTATGTGTAACGCCCAATTTTTACTAATTTTTACTATCATTAGGAATTACCGAATTACCGTAGGTAAATATTATATAAAATTTGAGACCAAACAATCCTTAATAAAGGAATATAACGTTAGAAGAGAAGTTAGGAGCAATTTGTGCAAGTATTGCAAACCCCAATTTCTGTACGTGTAAAATGACCAAAATGCCCTGAGGTTATTTTACTCAAAAATGAGGATCGTGGGCCCCACCCATCCTCAAGGGGATGTTTTGATGTTAATAAGGGATTGTTTGTGTTATGTGTGTTAATAGAGGAGAAGAATCCTAATTTTGAGCTCGACGCGCCAAATGACCAAAACGCCCTTGCCGCCTTTAATTTTATTTGCGTGCCGCTTAGCCCGAACCTCACTAAAATGTGTTAAAAGGTGTTTTTAAGCCATGATTAACCATTGGTTAAGCTCGGGTGGTCTCGGGCAATTTTTAAGTAAAATGACCGTTTTGCCCCTCTTTCCAGTTTTACAAATTTTGAGATTTTTGATTTGTCTAACGAAACCTAAGCAATATTAGGCTCAAATTAAAGCTTATTAAATTCTAATTACTAATCTAGAGTCAAAATTATTTATTTAGATTGATTAGAACCTAAAATTGCTTAAAACACCCAAATTGCTTAGTAATTCACTTAAACCCTTAACGTAAATTCTCTAAATTGCATGAATACCTTGCCTACACCTAAAAAATACATGGAACACACAAAATCCTCTTCCACAAGGCTGTAATGCATGAAATTATTGAGTAATAAGTCAGAAAATTATTACACAAAAATCCAAAGAATGAAAACAAAGAATCATGAAAACATGGAAACATGATTCCATGTTTTAAGCCACCAAACAAAATGATTTTTCTTCCTTATTTTTTTTCTCTAATTTTTGGTCAGATTTCTTTCCTTCCTTTGTCCATTTATGAGCTGCAAAATCTCTATAAATAGGCATGCTTGAAGATAGTTTAGATGCTTAGTTCATAACTTACACAAATTCTAGTTTTAGGAGCACCAAAAGCTCTCATTTCCTCCTCCTCTTGGCTGAATTCTTTCTTCAAGTTTTCAAGAATATTTTCTTTCATTTCACTCAAGGAAACCAAGTTCTCTTCCTTTCCTTCAAATCAGATTAGGTAGGGAGTTGTTTTTAAGTTTATTTCTATGCTTTGCTAAGTGTTGTTCTTGGTTCAAAATGATGATTTCATGGATTTTCTCTAGTTTTTCCATTTGGTTTTCTTCTTCCTTTTTCTTTGAACAATTCAGCCATATGGCCTAGGTGGGACTAAGATGATGGCTTGATGATGAGGACCTTGAGGTGGGTTGTGAATCCATCACAAGTTAGGCCTCTAAAGCTTGAAAGTTCCACTTGATGCAAAACTTTAAAGAATAATATTTTTATGATGTTTTTATGATCTTGAGTTTAGAACTTGAAAGATGTATTTTTCACTTTGTCTTGCTAAGATATATTGGGTTGAATTTATATTTCTCTAAAGTCTTGGAGGAGCTCTAGTAAAGAAATAAAATGAACTTGCATCCATGTTTAAGTTTATGCCTTGCATAACCATGTTTACTTTCTATGTCATCACTAAATTCTCAAGAATGAATAAATGAACTTGCATATTCATGTTTAAATTTCCAAGCTTGCATTTCATGTTTAAATTTCAAGTTGTCACTTAATCTCTAAAGATAATAAAGAAGTTGCATCTCATGTTTATTTTATGCTCTCACTTTATTTTATAATGGCTAAAAGAGTCAATGCATGGCATGTTTATTTTATGTCATCACCTAAAAATCCTAGAGCTCAAAGACTTGCTTATGAATCATAAGCAAAAATGAGATAATTGGAGTTAAAGAATTTATTCTTTAAGAAGTCTTGAGAATTGGAGCTTAAAAAAAAATGTAATTCTCATCTCCCTCATCCTATGCGGACTACCGCGCTCCTTGCTTAAGATTCTTCTCCTCTCCTGGTCCTATGCGGATTACCGCCGCTCTAGTTTCTTGCATCATGTTTATATTACAAGTTCTTGCATCATGTTTAATTTTCAAGTTATCACCTTAAATCTTAAAGATAAAGAAATGGAATTGCATATCATGTTTATAATTCCAAGCTATCACCTTATAAAGATAAGATTAAAATAAGGTTGCATAGCATGGTAATAATTCAAAGATGTCACCTAAATCTCTAAAGCTCAAGACTTGCTCCTTTTATCTTAAGTGAAAGATTTAATTATGAACATTCTTTCAAGTTATAAATCGGTCCCATGGTTAATTTAGGCCTAAAGTCCTATGACTTCTTTCAAGTTTAACAAAAGGAATTAGTTTTAAAAGAGTTTTAAAACTTTGTAAGAATTTTATGGGAAGCTAGTAATTTATGTGTACTTAAAATGTGATTTGATGCTTATTAAGAATTTGGTGTCATTGATTGATTCCCTGGTTTGTATGTTATAGTTGTTGTTGCAAACAATGAAAACTTATGCATGAAATAAAGACATATTCTGTTCCTGGAAGAAAGTGTATTACTAAAGAGTGCAATTTGGAAAGATTCTGGCTAAGGAAAGATTTGGTATTTAAGCGTGTCCATTGTGACCCACCTCTTTTCCTGGAATCTCCAGATGCATGATTACAGTTGGTATATATTATTTCGGCATAAGACTATAAATGAGAAAATGTTATGATGATTATGAATGAAGAATTGTATTATGATATAACATGCAAAGACTTAAAGGTGACTCAAAATATATGAGAAAATGATCCTTTGGACCCGTCAAACTATAGGCGGTGAAAAGGTGATTCTTGCCCCCTGCTGTTTTCTCAAAAGGGTAGAGGGAATTTTTACTTATCAAAAGGGATAAGTATGCTGGTGACGACTAGCAAGGTATGAGCTCATAACCTAGATTACTCCCAAAAGGGTGGAGCATAGGGTGGCCCAGGAAAATGATGATGAAAGTAACTTTAAGTCACCTAAGAAACTAAGTAAATGCATTATGTGAATATGATGTTCTGCTATGCATAGTATTTATGAGATGATGATGAGAAATATGATATTCTGCTATGCATAGTATTATGAAATGATGATGAGGAATATGATGTGATTTTATGCATAACTATGTTATTATATATGAAAGGAAAAGTTCATTATAAACATGACATGCTAAGTTTATGATGCATTATAAGACGCATGATTAAAGGACGACCTCGGTAAAGTATATTTTCGAACTTAATAAATCAATCTTAGCATGCTCACTATTTCATAATAACCCGAGGTTCCTGGGGACGATGATGATGACACAATGCATCATGAGGTGAGTACCCTACTGAGATTCTTTTATAAGTTTCTCACTCCCTCTATTTTTCTTTCCATCTCGTCTTCAGAAAAGAAGGAAGCGTCGTGAATCACATTGAGGTTGTCACCGGGTTGAACTTGAATCCTGCTAGTTCACACTCGTATATTTCAGATATCTATCCCTATCCCTGGAGTGTTATTACTAGGTGCCATTAATGGATGTCCTTCCATCCATATATTATTTATGTTTTATTAGATTGCCTACACTTAGTCTTATTCTGTTGGTAGGCAAAATATCTATATGATATGTAATTATGGATGCTATGATGGAGCCAATATATTATGATGTGATGTTTGTAAATTCCTATGTGTCTTTTAAATTTTGCTAAATCATTCACGTTAAGCGCGGCTCACGTTTTCAATTATGTTTAAAAAAAAAATGGCTCGTAATTTCACTAAGTATTTTCAAAGCATGATTAAGGAACTGAAGCAAAGAGTAAAGTCTAGTAATTAATCAGATATGCCTAGGTGTATTGGGTTAATTATTAGGGTGTTACATTTTGGTATCAGAGAGTTTCGTTCTACGAGCCTTAGGATTGACAACTATGCTTCTAAAGCATAATACGTTAGTAATGTCATGTGTAGATGTTTATCATTAGGATGAGCTTGAGGATTAGAAATACATGACTACTGGATGTTGAAAGTGCCATGGTAACTTGCTCACTTTGCATGGAATATTGGGCCTGATCACTTCAGATGTTGCCTGTTTTGTGTGTATAGGGACCAATGGCACGACGACAGACGGAGGCGCGGCACGAGATAACCAAGATAATGAGACCGCTGAAGCACTTCGCGACGTAGCAAGGACCATGAGAATGATGATGGAACGGATGGATCAGAATCGTCAAGCTAATATAAATCAAGGACATGAAATTCCGAACATGCTCGTTTCGGGAATTTCGTAAAGCGAATCCACCTGTTTTCAGGGGACCCTGAATCCTAATGTAGCAGATGAATGGATTCGGAATATTGAGAAGGTCTTTGCTGTAGTTCCATGTTCCGAGAGTAGAAGGTCACTTTGCCACCCACATGCTTGAGGGTGATGCCCTTTGGTGGGCCTGGTGTTCGAAGACTCCTGGAGGCAACAAAGTGGACATTGATTGGGAATTATTCAAGGTCCATTTTTACGAGAAGTAGTTTCCTGAGTCGGTTAGAAATGCTAAGGACATTGAATTCATGCAACTTGTCCAGGGGAATATGAATGTGGCTCGGAAGACTGCAGATTTGAGGAACTCATTAAGTTCTCAAGGATGTACCAAGGTAACCCTGATGAGTATTGGAAATGCATTAAATACGAGTCAGGGTTAAAGGCAGAACTTAATGTGGCAGTTGCGCACTTGGAAATTAGGGATTCTCTACCTTAATCAACAAATGCCGCATCATTGAAGAAGGGGAGAGAAGCTACTTCAAAGTCTGAGAATATCATCAAAAGCTGACACCTCAAGGTCAATTCAAGAGGCAAAATCGACCTCCATCCCACCTCAATCGAGATCCCAAGGTCCACAAAGGAACTTTCAACAAGGAAGGCCGAACAACAACAACAACCGCTAGAACAGCAACCGCTACAACAACAACCCCAACAACAATCACAACAACAACAATAACAACAACAAGGGGAAAGCACCACAAAGGGTCCGGGACATTCCACGACCCGTGCCATCCATGGAATGTCCAAGTGCGGCAAGAATCATGGGAGCATGCCATGTCGACCGAACAAACGTGTGCTACCGGTGTGGAAAACAGGTCATTACTCAGGAGAATGCACAGAAAGGAACCCGCCAACCCCCAATCCCAAGCCAGAATACCAAGGAAGGGTATCAGGAATAATGTGAAGAAACGACAAAGTCACGAAATCTCGTGGAAGGTAAGTGTAATATGTATGGTGGAAACTTAATTGTACTGTATGATTCGCGCTTCCCATTCTTTTATCTCCCACTCGTGTGTTAAAACCCTTAACTTGCATATAACTGAGCTTCCTTTTGACCTTATTATTTCTACTCCTGGAAAACCCGTTAGGACTTGTAAATGTTGTTTAAATTGCCATTTTGTTATTGAGAATAGATCATTTGTTTTAGATCTCATTTGCTTACCCATGCAAGGTTTAGATGTGATTCTTGGCATGGATTGGCTTGAAGCCAACCGTGTATTGTTAAACCTATGAGAAAACCATCACTTTTCTCCTGGTTCCCATTGAACCTAAGAAACCCATAAGTCTATACATAAGCATTGGGAAATAGGTATGGTAAGGGTGAGAATAAAGGTTATATTTTCTAGCCGCTAGTGATGTAGACTTTGAGCAAAGTATCGATGAGATACCAATAGTAAGGAATTATCCCGAAGTATTTCCGAATGAGATACAGAGTTTCCTCCCAAGAGAGAGATAGAGTTTTCCATAGAATTGCTTTGGGTCAAGGTCCATGTCCATAGCCCCATCCAGGATGGATTAGAGTTAACAAGTTAAAGCTAGAATGGAAGATTTATTGAAAAAGTTTGTTAGG
>JAMLFY010000006.1:35669901-35749926 GCA_030441495.1 Dalbergia oliveri
AGAACTAAGTCATATTCTTTATTTTATTGCTCATAGGCTTCAATCTAGAGTAAAACTCTTAGAACGGCCGACCAACTTTAAGGTTGGCAAGGGTAAGCTTAGAGCTCTTTGAAAACTTGGGATTAATTTTCTTTATCAAAACTTTTGTGATTTACTTTCATTTTAGCAAACCTTGTTGAAACAAGGCTTAAAGAAACCGAAATCATCCAAGAAAGGAAGAGAAAAGAAACCTTTGAGGAAGAAAGGAAAGGAAATTCGAAAGCATAAGCAAGGAAAAGAAAGAAAAACACAAGCATGTATGGTCCAAGACCAAGTTGTTTCAAGCTTTAGAGGTTTCTCACAAGACATCATCAAGTCTTTATCTTGAAACCTCATCATCAAGCTTATGTTATTTTCATAAAATGGCCTCTTGGCCGAAAATGAAAAGAAAGGAAGAAAGGAGTTTGAACCAAGAGAAAACTATAACTTTCTTTAAGGAAAACAAGTGAAAACTTTTAAAACAACCCCTACCTAAGGAAGTCTTTGAAATGGAAGAAAGAAAGCTTGATTCTTGAAGAGTTTGAGAAGACAAAATCTCCTCTTGGAAGTGATGATGGATTCGGCCAAAGAGGAAGCTCAAGGAAGATGATTTTTCCTTGAGTTTCTAAGCTTGGGAATGGAAAGTTTAAGTGTTTGAGGGATGGTTTAAGGTGAGGTAGTGATGGTTTATGGTTGTTTGTGGTGGTTTATGGTGGTGGCAAGGATTCTTTAAGATGTAGAAGAAAATAAAGAAGATGAAGAGAACTTAGAGAGAAATTGCAAGAAAAAGCAAGAGAACTCAACTTAGCAAAGCTTCTAAAGTGTAACCAAGTTCCTCCAAGCTTGGTATTTATAGAAAATTTGCAACAATGGAGGCTTCCTTGGGGTGCATGGCCGACGGCCTTAGGGAGGAAAGAGAAATATCTCTTACAAAGTATGGGCAAAGGCATGGTGAGGTATGGGCAAAAGTATGGGCAAGGCATGGCTCTTTGAGTGATAAATCAAGCAACATGTGGCACTTTTCTTTGGCCAAGAATTCGGCCAGATTTTGGGACAGCCAGGGGGGATTAATTTGCTCATGTAATTGTGGTTTAGTGATGTGTTTAGGTGTTTCTTTGATTAAGGTTTTGGTTAGGAGTTGTAAGAAAGTGTTTAGGTGAGGTAATTGGGTAATTAAGGTTGTTCAAGACTTGATTAGGGAGTGGTCTTACTAGATTAACAAACTAAATTCATTTTCTTAGTCAAATGAGGTATGGCACAATTCCTTAACTTAAGGAATTAGAGAGAGAAAACACTATTCAAGATTCCATGACTAGGAATCTTGAATTAAAGAATGCAATTTAGAGTTTAACTAAGCAATCTTAGGTTCTAATTAACCTTAATAAATTATTTTGACTCTAGATTATTTATTGAAATAAATTAATCTTCGATTAGAGCCTAATATTGCTTAGGTTTGCTTAATTGCGTCATTAGGCTCACTGTACACTGTTCTAGGGGCAAAATGGTAATTTTACACTAAAACTGCTCGGGACCTTCCGGCTCAACTAAACATCAAACATTGCTCATAAACATCATTCTAAACTTCCTGGAAAAGTTCCAAACTCAAACGGCACCTTTTACCCGTGTAGACGTCATTTTGAGCCGAAAGTTTAGAAATGAGATTCTCTTCTAGATATCATTCAACAGCATAATCCCCTTCAAACATCGAGTTGACCCATTCGAGGGTTGCCGGGCAATTGTCCTCGAATTTCGGGTAAAATGACCTTAGGGGCATTTCGGTCATTTGTACTCTAAGAGAAATTTGTTACAAGGGTTCTTTGTACCTTTTGTTCATTTATGTTTTTTTCAAATTTTACTTGTTGGAATTTGATATTTTTTAGTTCTAATGTATGATTACACATATATATAGATGATTTACATTGGTAGAGTAGTTAGATGTTGTTGAAAAATCATTTTTGTCAAAAGAAGTTTTGAACTAGTTGGTGGATTTTCGATTTTTTAGCGGGAATTTGTCACGAATTTTCTGATGTATTTGTAAGTATTTTTATAAGCTAAAAATTTTATATGTTGAAGCTGCATCCTAAGGCAACTCCATGATTTTTCTTGGGTTATGTTAAAAAATTTTACTACTTCAAAAAAATCAAGAACCGTGACTATGGAAATTGCTATTGAATTGCTAAATGCAAAGCTTGAATTTTGCAAAAGATTGAATTTTCCTTTAAAATTTTATATAAAGTTGGAAACATTTTAAAGTTTAACCATAAAATTTTTTCTGATTTTTTTGGACTTATTTGCTAGGTTAAAAAATTAAGGATTCTAGCCTTAAGCTAGATTTGTGGTCTTTGACCACCAAATTTGTAGAATTTTGTTAACATAGCTAGAGAACTATTTTCCCTATGAAATTTTTATAGGACCTTGGGGACACATTGAAGTGTCATGGATAATTTTTGTAGCTTCTAAACTGGTTGGTTGATATGCAAACTAAATTTTTCCATATACGGGTGAAATTTGCCAATGTGCTGGAATTGCACCAATGCCTTGCACTAATGATATAATAGTATTTTGGTTCTAGTATGACATGAATACTTGATTGTGAATACTTGGGCATATGACTTGTGTTATACAAATGAATTCTAGAGGAAGCAAAGACTGGTATATGAGGCATGATTGAAATCACATTGTGAATGAATGCATATCTGCTTTATGCATGCATTCAAAAAAGAAAAGTGAATTATGCATATATATGGTAAAAGAGAATGTATAACTTCAATCGTGTATATTCTAACTTCAATCGTGAATTATGCCTTCTAGTCCCAATCAGTGCTCCCTAGTTTTGGTAGAATGATGCACAACTTAAATACTTTCTCACCCTTCAACTCAGAGGGGCAGAAATCTTGCTGGATCTATATCTAGAAGAGTCGGTGAGGCATTTTGAGACTTCCTCAGGAGTTACCCCAGTGAGCGATACCAATCTCTTTGAGCAAAGCATGTGACTCTAACAACAGGAGCCCTAACAACTTCAGATAGGTTGGTAGCTCGACTTCAATGTATGTGTCTCAGATGGTGGTCTTGAGAGTAGTGTAATTCTTTGCCTCTAAATAGGACTAGAAGGCAGTGACCATACTTGGGAACACTCTGTAAAGAGGCCCAGGAACTCTCCCTAGCCTTGGAAGGTGAGGGGTTCCTTCACAATGGCAACTTAGTTCATTAAGTGGTTGCTTAGTCTCTTCCAATGGCAACCTTTCTTTAGGAAAAGTTGTCTACATAATACTTTTGCATCAGGGGCTCGTTATACATGTGGAAAGGACCCCTTTTACAATGCTTCGGTCAAGTTGCTTTCTTTTAGCCATTCTAATAAGGTTTGAGAGGTTTGAGGGTGAAAGGATTGAAGGTTAGAAGCGATGTAGATTATAGAAGGGTTTTAAGGAGAAGATGAAATGGTTTTGGTTGAGAGAAAAAGTGTATAAGGTTGAAGATGTAGGGGTTTGTATGTGATGTAACACCCTAATAATTAACCCAATACACCTAGGTCTGATTAATTACTAGACTTTACTCTTTACTTCAGTTCCTTAATCATGCTTTGAAAATACTTAGTGAAATTACGAGCCATTTTTTTTTAAACATAATTGAAAACGTGAGCCACGCTTAACGTGAATGATTTAGCAAAATTTAAAAGACACATAGGAATTTACAAACATCACATCATAATATATTGGCTCCATCATACAGCATCCATAATTACATATCATATAGATATTTTGCCTACCAACGAGAATAAGACTAAGTGTAGGCAATCTAATAAAACATAAATAATATATGGATGGAAGGACATCCATTAATGGCACCTAGTAATAACACTCCAGGGATAGGGATAGATATCTGAAATATACGAGTGAAACTAGCAGGATTCAAGTTCAACCCGTGGCAGCCTCAATGTGATTCACAAACGCTTCCTTCTGTTTCTGAAACGAGATGGAAAGAAAAATAGAGGGAGTGAGAAACTTATAAAAAGAATCTCAGTAGGGTACTCACCTCATGATGCATTGTGTCATCATCATCGTCCCCAGGAACCTCGGGTTATTATGAAATAGTGAGCATGCTAAGATTGATTTATTAAGTTCGAAAATATACTTTACCGAGGTTCGTCGTTTTAATCATGCGTCTTATAATGCATCATAAACTTATCATGTCATGTTTATAATGAACTTTTCCTTTCATATATAATAACATAGTTATGCATAAAATCACATCATATTCCTCATCATCATTTCATAATACTATGCATAGCAGAATATCATATTTCTCATCATCATCTCATAAATACTATGCATAACAGAACATCATATTCACATAATGCATTTACTTAGTTTCTTAGGTGACTTAAAGTTACTTTCATCATCATTTTCCTGGGCCACCCTATACTTCACCCTTTTGGGAGTAATCTAGGTTATGAGCTCATACCTTGCTAGTCGTCACCAGCACATACTTATCCCTTTTGATAAGTAAAAATTCCGTCTCTACCCTTTTGAGAGACAGACTAGGGGCAAGAATCACCTTTTCACCGCCTATAGTTTGACGGGTCCAAAGGATCATTTTCTCATATATTTTGAGTCACCTTTAAGTCTTTGCATGTTATATCATAATACAATTCTTCATTCATAATCATCATAACATTTTCTCATTTATAGTCTTATGCCGAAATAATATATACCAACTAATCATGCATCTAGGAGATTCCAGGAAAGAGAGGTGGGTCACAATGGACACGCTTAAATACCAAATCTTTCCTTAGTCAGAATCTTTCCAAATTGCACTCTTAAGTAATACACTTTCTTCCAGGAACAAAATATGTCTTTATTTCATGCATAAGTTTTCATTGTTTGCAACAACAACTATAACATACAAACCAGGGAATCAATCAATGACACCAAATTCTTAATAAGCATCAAATCACATTTTAAGTACACATAAATTACTAGCTTCCCATAAAATTTTTACAAAGTTTTAAAACTCCTTTAGAACTAATTCCTTTTGTTAAACTTGAAAGAAGTCATAGGACTTTAGGCCTAAATTAACCATGGGACCGATTTATAACTTGAAAGAATGTTCATAATTAAATCTTTCACTTAAGATAAAAGGAGCAAGTCTTGAGCTTTAGAGATTTAGGTGACATCTTTGAATTATTACCATGCTATGCAACCTTATTTTAATCTTATCTTTATAAGGTGATAGCTTGGAATTATAAACATGATATGCAATTCTATTTCTTTATCTTTAAGATTTAAGGTGATAACTTAAAAATTAAACATGATGCAAGAACTTGTAATATAAACATGATGCAAGAAACTGAAGGCGGATTGCATAGGAATAGAGGGAGAGAGAATCTTAAGCAACGGCGTAGTCCGCATAGGACCGGTGAGGGATGAATTACATTTTTTTTTTAAGCTCCAATTCTCAAGACTTCTTAAAGAATAAATTCTTTAACTCCAATTATCTCATTTCTTTGCTTATGATTCATAAGCAAGTCTTTGAGCTCTAGGATTTTTAGGTGATGACATAAAATAAACATGCCATGCATTGACTCTTTAGCCATTATAAAATAAAGTGAGAGCATAAAATAAACATGAGATGCAACTTCTTTATTATCTTTAGAGATTAAGTGACAACTTGAAATTTAAACATGAAATGCAAGCTTGGAAATTTAAACATGAATATGCAAGTTCATTTATTCATTCTTGAGAATTTAGTGATGACATAGAAAGTAAACATGGTTATGCAAGGCATAAACTTAAACATGGATGCAAGTTCATTTTATTTCTTTACTAGAGCTCCTCCAAGACTTTAGAGAAATATAAATTCAACCCAATATATCTTAGCAAGACAAAGTGAAAAATACATCTTTCAAGTTCTAAACTCAAGATCATAAAAACATCATAAAAATATTATTCTTTAAAGTTTTGCATCAAGTGGAACTTTCAAGCTTTAGAGGCCTAACTTGTGATGGATTCACAACCCACCCTCAAGGTCCTCATCATCAAGCCATCATCTTAGTCCCACCTAGGCCATATGGCTGAATTGTTCAAAGAAAAAGGAAGAAGAAAACCAAATGGAAAAACTAGAGAAAATCCATGAAATCATCATTTTGAACCAAGAACAACACTTAGCAAAGCATAGAAATAAACTTAAAAACAACTCCCTACCTAATCTGATTTGAAGGAAAGGAAGAGAACTTGGTTTCCTTGAGTGAAATGAAAGAAAATATTCTTGAAAACTTGAAGAAAGAATTCAGCCAAGAGGAGGAGGAAATGAGAGCTTTTGGTGCTCCTAAAACTAGAATTTGTGTAAGTTATGAACTAAGCATCTAAACTATCTTCAAGCATGCCTATTTATAGAGATTTTGCAGCTCATAAATGGACAAAGGAAGGAAAGAAATCTGACCAAAAATTAGAGAAAAAATAAGGAAGAAAAATCATTTTGTTTGGTGGCTTAAAACATGGAATCATGTTTCCATGTTTTCATGATTCTTTGTTTTCATTCTTTGGATTTTTGTGTAATAATTTTCTGACTTATTACTCAATAATTTCGTGCATTACAGCCTTGTGGAAGAGGATTTTGTGTGTTCCATGTATTTTTTAGGTGTAGGCAAGGTATTCATGCAATTTAGAGAATTTACGGTTAAGGGTTTAAGTGAATTACTAAGCAATTTGGGTGTTTTAAGCAATTTTAGGTTCTAATCAATCTAAATAAATAATTTTGACTCTAGATTAGTAATTAGAATTTAATAAGCTTTAATTTGAGCCTAATATTGCTTAGGTTTCGTTAGACAATCAAAAATCTCAAAATTTGTAAAACTTGCACAAAGAGGGGCAAAACGGTCATTTTACTTAAAAATTGCCCGAGACCACCCGAGCTTAACCAATGGTTAATCATGGCTTAAAAACACCTTTTAACACATTTTAGTGAGGTTCGGGCTAAGTCGGCACAAATCGGAGTTAAAACGGTAAGGGCGTTTTGGTCATTTCGCGTCGAGCTCAAAATTAGGATTTTCTCCTCTATTAACACACATAACACAAACAATCCCTTATTAACATCAAAACATCCCCTTGAGGATGGGTGGGGCCCACGATCCTCATTTTCTGAGTAAAATAACCTCAGGGCATTTTGGTCATTTTACACGTCCAGAAAATTGGGGTTTGCAATACTTGCACGAATTGCTCCTAACTTCTCTTCTAACGTTATATTCCTTTATTAAGGATTGTTTGGTCTCAAATTTTATATAATATTTACCTACGGTAATTCGGTAATTCCTAATGATAGTAAAAATTCCAGTAAAAATTGGGGCGTTACATGTGACGTGTGAGGTGAAGGAAGTTATTAATGTGATGGGACATAAAGTTGAAGGTGAGGCGACATGAGGAGAGAAACTTAAGAAGATGAGAATTATCCCCTTTTAAGTCTTCGAGAATAAGTGGTTTCTGAACCATGGAACCACTTTTTGAAACCTTATCAACTTTCTAAGCCATCAAAAATAATGTGTATGTTACGAACCCTTGGGCACATGGCACATGAGAAATCACATTCTTATGTAAGCCGTGACTGTGTCATTTATATGCGCACAACAAAGGATCCATAATATAGTTTTATTCTTTTCTATATATCAATCACCTCTTGACGTTTAATTATAAAAATAAACTCCCATAGTCCGTTGCAAAGCATAATGGTATATTATCACAAAATATTCTAAAAGTCCTTTATATACAAAGTGTCTACGAAGAGTAAGACTTATCCAGTCCAAAATAATATTCTAATATACACAACTATGCAAAAGACAACATGCTCTAAAATCCTAGAATCCTGCATCATACCGGAGTACATCTAGGCAAAATACCAGACACCTAACCTAATGGGCTCGGTCACTGTAATCTAACACTACGGGGAGGAAGATGGCATGAGAGTATCCACAGCAGCCTATATCTATAAATAGAGAAAAATAAAGGGAGGGTGAGTTTTGCTACTAAAACCCAGTGAGTCCTTACCTGGAATCCCCATAGGACATTAAAGGGTATGCAAAAAATTACAATAATATAAATAATGCTCAACCAAGTTTATATGTTCATAGGAGTATAAGCATATGCAAGAGTACCAAAAACACTTTATCTTATAAAACATGTGACGTCCCAATTTTCCTGTGTGCAAATGACCAAAGTACCCTGAGGTCATCTTATTCGGAAAATGAGGTTAACCCGGCCATCCTCAGGGGATGTTTTGATGATGATGGGGATTACATGTGTTATGTGTAGTAATAGAGCAAAAGAATCTCATTTTGAGTTCCGATGCACAAAATGACCAAAATGCCCCTCGGCTATTTTACACTTGAAAAAAGTGCCAATTGAACCCGAACTTCACCAAAAGGTTTTAAATGATGTTTTTAAGCTATGTTTAACAATTGGTTAAGCCGGGTAGTCCCAGGAGGTTTTTGTGAAAAGTTACCATTTTGCCCCTAGCTATGCGCATTTTGGGCTTAATGATACAATTAGTAAAACATAAGCAATATTATGCTCTAATTAAAGATTAGTAAATTCTAATTACTAATCTAGCGTCAAAATAATTTATTAAGGTAATTAGAAACTAAGATTGCTTAAATACCCCTAATCTTTGTTTTAAAAATCAAGATTCCATGATATGGAATCTTGAATAGTGTTTTCTCTCTCCAATTTCTTAAATTAAGGAATTGTGTTTGTGAAAGGTTTTATATATATAAATTGAGTTTTTATTTCACTAATAAAGCAAGAACAACTCCTCAATTATGTCTTAATAGCCTTAATTATTCATTAATTTGCCTAAACACTTACTTACAAATTCCTAATCATAGATACACCTAAACATACCTCTAAAACACAATTAGAAGACACATTTTCTTCCTCCTTGGGCTATCATGGTCGAAGCCATCCTTCCCCCATGATTCATCACATGTTGTTTAAATTACACACAAAGAACCATGCCTAGGCCATACCTTGGACCATACTTTCACCCATACTTGACCATACCTAAGCCCATACCAATCAAGGAGATATTTCTTCTCTCCCTCCCTTGACCGTCGGCCTCCTCCCCCCAAAGGATACCTCCATGAGTTTCATTTTCTCTATAAAAAGGCATGCTTGAAAGCTTATTGAAACCTTTACACATATTGCAAACTCTAAGCTTTCTTCCTCAAAGTTCAAAGAAGTCTTTTTCTCTTCCTCATCCTACTAAACACAACTTCCTTTCTTCTCTTTTTTCCTTTGGTTGAAACCCCTCTCTAAGTTCTAAGAAGATTTTCTTCTCTTTTCACTTGAAGAACCAAGCTTTCTTTCCTTCCCTTAAGCAAACTTTGGTAGGGAGTTGTATTCCAAGTTATTTTCTTGCTTTATTCTGTGTTGTTCTTGGTTGAAAATGATGATTTGATGATATTCCTTAGGCTTTGCCATTTCAGTTTCTCTTTTTCTTTCCCTTGTGTTTTCGACCTTTAAGGCTTTAAAGGTTTCTCATGATAGCTTGATGATGAAAGTTTCTAGATGATGACTATGAGTTCATCACAATGAAACCTCTAGAGCTTGAGTTTTGCTTTCATAAAGTATGATGATTATGCTAAGTATTTGCTTAAGAAAATTTTACTAAATGCTATTGTTATGTTGTTAAAGTGGTAATCTTGAGCCTAGAGCACTAAAATATAGAAATAGACTTGCATTTATGTTTACTTTCAAGTCCTTGCATTCATGTTTATATTTCCTTGTCTAGCATATTTATTTTCAAGTTATCACTTAATAACTAATCTCAAAGCCTACCTATCTCAACCCTAAAGTTGAGATGTGATTCATGTTTATGTTTCCTTGTCTAGCATATTTATTTTCAAGTTATCACTTAACAACTAATCTCAAAGCCTATCTATCTCAACCTTAAAGTTGAGATGTAATTTAGAGTAAATACTCTAAGAGGCTTAGAGCACTAAAATAAAGAAATGGACTTGCATTCATGTTTACTTTTAAGTCCTTGTATTCATGTTTATATTTCCTTGTCTAGCATATTTATTTTCATGTTATCACTTAACAACTAATCTCAAAGCCTACCTATCTCAACCTTAAAGTTGAGATGTGATTTAGAGTAAATACTCTAAGAGGCCTAGAGCACTAAAATAAAGAAATGAACTTGCATTCATGTTTACTTTTAAGTCCTTGTATTCATGTTTATATTTCCTTGTCTAGCATATTTATTTTCATGTTATCACTTAACAACTAATCTCAAAGCCTACCTATCTCAACCCTAAAGTTGAGATGTGATTCATGTTTATATTTCCTTGTCTAGCATATTTATTTTCAAGTTATCACTTAACAACTAATCTCAAAGCCTACCTATCTCAACCTTAAAGTTGAGATGTAATTTAGAGTAAATACTCTAAGAGGCTTAGAGCACTAAAATAAAGAAATGGACTTGCATTCATGTTTACTTTTAAGTCCTTGTATTCATGTTTATATTTCCTTGTCTAGCATATTTATTTTCATGTTATCACTTAACAACTAATCTCAAAGCCTACCTATCTCAACCTTAAAGTTAAGATGTGATTTAGAGTAAATACTCTAAGAGACCTAGAGCACTAAAATAAAGAAATGCACTTGCGGTCATGTTTACTTTTAAGTCCTTGCATTCATGTTTATATTCAAGTCTTTGCATTCATGTTTATATTTCCTTGCATAGCATATTTATCTTTCTTGCTATCAACTTAAAAAGACTAAGAATGAGGCTTGCATTACATGTTTACAATTATGCCATCACTAAAAAGGAATGGATCTAGTGCTCAAGACTTGTCGTTTTGATTCACATAATAAAGGTTTCTTATGAAGCTTAGTTACTAGAAATGCCTTGTTTTATGCTTATGATGCTCTTTATGTTTCGGCCTTCTCTTTAAATTTTCTAGCACCTTTAATTTCTGTTTTAGATGATTTAAATGTGTTAATAACCTTGTCTTTGGATGTGTTAATTGTTCTTGGCACTCTAAGCAAACTTAGTAGTTAGAAAGAATTAAAAATGAGATTTCTAGAGCTCCTAAGAACAAGAATTTAGCATTCTGTTTCAGCACCCTTAAAATTATGATAATCAGGTTGTATCATGTTTATTTGAGTAAGAATGACTAAGAGATGGACTAGGAATTGATTTTAGCATCATAGGAAAAGCCGGTAATGAGAAAGGGTGTAAAATGCAACTTCTAGCACAGGTAAAGCTTGAATTCTCTTATTGCCCATGCTATCCAACCTTGGTTAATAATGTTCTTGAGCTAACTAACTAATAGTAATGATGATTATAAATCCCTTAGATGCATAAGAAACTAATTTGACAATTAGAATTTTAGGTTTGGTTACTAAAGGCACATTTATGAGATGATGTTTTCCTTGATGCTTTGGAATGTTGAATTTATGTGCTATATGATGCTATGTAAGTACTTGATCTTTAAGGATAGAATCCATCATGTTGCATGTTGTAAGGTTCTTTTGAGAACATTGGAAATGCTCATGCATGAGTTATGAGAAAATGCTATGTTGATTATGAGTTATGTTTTGCATCCTGATGTAATATGCTAAGACTTAAGGTGACTAAGAAATATAAGAAAATGATTCTTTGGACCCATCAAACTATAGAAGGTGAAAAGGTGATTCTTGCCTCCTATCCCGTACTTTTAAGTCGAGACTTTAACTTATCAAAAGGGATAAGTATATGCTAGTGATGACTAGTGAGGTATGAGCTCATAACCTAGAAGTACTCTCAAAAGGGTAGAGTAATAGGGTGGCCCAAGATGTGATGATGAATTAACTTTAAGTCACTTAAAGAACTAAGAAATGTCATTCATGAATCATGTTCTATGCATGTCTTATTTGCTATGATGAAAGATGTATGCTAAGCATTGCATGCCATAAAGAAGAATGATGCATTACAAGACGCATGATAAAATGAATGGACCTCGGCAATGGATGGTTTAGAACTTAATAAATGAATCTTTGTATGCTCACTATTTCATAATGAAACTCGAGGTCCCTAAAGACGATAATAATGTCACTTTAGATAGGAGATTGCCTTGAGAATTCTTTAGTAAAATTCTCACTCCCTTTCTTCTTTCCCATCATTGTCTTCAGATTCCGATGGCTACATTCATAGTGTCCATTGATACCCCTACCTGGGAGGTACATTTTAATCCTAGCACCGATTATATCATTTTGAGGGACGTTGTGCCATTAGAGTTTTCATGTTTGTGGGACGTCTATTCGCACACCCCATTCCTAGGTACCGATTCTTTCCGACATCCCTCTACGGCGATGACATGGTCTTCGAGGGGGCACGCACACATAATGAGAGTATTCTATGTGCGTACCCTCGCATCTTGTTCATGACTTTCTAGACTATGTTCCTCGTTCAGGCACTCTAAGACGGATCCATCGGAGGACACACCCACTCATATCTCCTGAGTTCTGCCCTTACTCCCCACGCATGCGGAGGGTAGTGAGGTGGTTCAGCTGAGGTTGCGTGGAGACCATCTGTAATAGCCCAGCACCCGGCATTCGTGATATTGTCCTCTTTGGGGTTAAGGGCCTACTCCGACTCCCCCTTCAAGGTTTTGTTCTTCCCCTGGTGAGGGGAAAATGCATCACGCAAGGAGAAGGTATCCACACCCTTATAAGGCATCCTTCGTTCACCTCCCCAGCCGACTGGGACTTCACAATCCACCCCTTGGGGCCCAGTGTCCTTGGCACACGACCTCGGGCTCTGATACCATCTGATAACCCAGCACCCTCGACATTACATGATATTGTCCTCTTTGGGGTTAAGGGCCTACTTGGACTCCCCTTCAAGGTTTTGTCCTTCCCCCTGGCGAAGGGAAAACACGTCACGCAAGGAGGAGGTATCTACACCCTTATAAGGCATGCTTCATTCACCTCCCCAGCCGATGTGGACTTCACACCATCCATGTGTCCCCAGTTTAGAGCACAACGCATACCTCCTCCCATAGGGTCCATCTCATGGATTGGTTATGTTCCACCTTTTAGGCCAGGCCATAGAGTTCTTGGAGGCCTTCTTGTGCACACACACCACTAGCTTAGGATAGCCTTCTTTTGTTTTGAGGTTATCCATCTTAGGTGCACTAGGTGGGTATGTTTTCCATTATATTTCCTTTTCTATGTATTTTCTCTTATGATGATGTACGAACTTAACTCACCTTTCATGGGTGAGTAGATTATTATATATTTCAGTATGGTGTGCTTATAGATGATCTGCTTATGGAGCCTATATGATCTTTCTGTTTATGTTATTCTTTTTACATGTTCCGCTCTATGTTAATAATCGCTTATGTCATGCACGGCTCACGTTTCAATTATATTTCTAAAAAAAAACATTGGCTCATATTTTCATTAAGTATTTTTTTTAGTATGACTAAAGAATTGAAACAAAAAGTAATATCTAATAATCAACCGAATATGTCCTAGGTGTATTAAGTTAATTATTAGGGTGTTACATTTTGGTATTAGAGAGTCAAATTCTCACGGAGCCTAAGGATTGGACTGCTATGCTTCTCAAAGCATAATACGTTAGAAATGTCATGAGTAGATGTTAGAGATACATGACTGCTGTATGTTGCACATGCTTGGTAACTTGCTCACTTTACACGGAGTATTGAGTCTGATCACCTCAGTGTTGCTATTTCGTATGTGTAGGAACCAATGGCACGTCAACAACAGACTGAACTCGGCCCAGGATAATCAAAACAACGGACTGACGAAGCAATTCGCGATGTGGCAAGAACTATAAGAATGATGATTGAAAGGATGGACCAGATCAGCTGCTACGGTCATGGTTCCGAGGTCCCCAAACATGCTCATTTTGGGAGTTCCGCAAAGTGAACCGGCCAACCTTTAAAGGGACTACAAACCCAAATGTTGTTGATGAATGGATCAGGAATATGGAGAAGATCTTTACTGTAACACCCTAATATTTAACCTCAATACGCCTAGGACGTATCAAGACTAATTATTAGTTATTACTTTTCTTTAAATTCATTTATAAAATACTTAGCGGAAAATACGGGTAAATTTTTTTTTGAAATGATTTATATAAACCAAAGTGCGAGCCTTTGCGCGTAACATAAACAACGTGAAGCGGAAGAATAAATAAAACATACAGAATATAAACATTAAAGAACACATCCATCATAAACATCATTCCTCATTACTTTAGATAATATAGTTTAGTACATCACAACGAGATATAACAGAAACATAAAGTCTTACCCGCACTAGAGGGCAGAGCTTGCAGTACAATGGGAAACATAAAGACAAATACATGGTAATAATCCCAAAAGATAAACACCCAACTATCACTACCCTCCCACTCCAAGCCTCCTGGTGACGCCGGTCCTCGGTTGGGAGATGTAGCCCGCGACTGACGAAGCTCCTCGGATGTAGCCCAACGAAGCGGAGATCTAGGCATGGGAATCGAGGGGACAGCGTGGCCTCCGCGTCGTGGTCGCCTCTCGGCTGTCGAACGCGCCTCGCATGCCTCGGCTGGGTGACCGTGTCCTCACTACCTCCTCCGTGACCCATAGGGAACGAAGGGAAGATCCCTCCGAAGGATCAGCCTCTGATCGAGTACGGGGAACATACTCGGGATATCCGTACCTCCGACGAGGAAGGTTGGGCAACGGTCTACTCATCTCGGGTCGTGTCCTCTCGAAGATCAGGTCGTCGCCAAAGGGTGAAGTCGGATCGAAGTGATAGCTGGAGACGGGGGAAGCAAAAGGGCGTCCCACATATGCAAAAACGCGCACCTCGCAATGACCCTTGAAGTGGTAGGACTGATGCTCGGGGTCATAGTGCACCTCCCATGTAGGCGGGTCAATGAAAATCACGAACGACGCCATCGATCTGAAGACGTAACGGAAAGAAACAGAGAGAGGGTGAGAATTCTTACTAAAGAATCTCAGGAGGAAGTCCTCTATCCTAGTGCCATCGTTTACGTCCCAGGAACCTTGGGTTTATTATGAAAATGTTGAGCATGCATAGGTTCATTATGAGGTTTTCACAAAGGTCGTTGTCCAAGGTCCATGTCTTTTATAATGATTCTTAATGCATGTATGCAACATAATGTTTCATGGATGCATGGTAGCACTTTAGGTAAATCAAACAATAATTCAAACAACATTGTGTGGCATGAAACTTTTCTTTGAACATCTTTCCTTTTCTCATACTTGTGTCACCAATAATATAGTAACCGCACCCCTTAAGCTAGGCTATGAGCTCATACCTTAACTAGTCGTCACTAGTTCTTACTTATCCTCTTGATAAGCGAATCATAAATATCATAATCCCGACTCCCAGAGTACGGGTAGGGGGCCTAAGGATCACCCATCATGGGACTTTCTCCTTCTTCGAAACGCATCGACTGGTTAACCAGCGACTTTGTCCGCTTCGGTATGGCTCGACGTCCATACCCCACGGGTTTACTTTCTCCTCACGAGCAGGAGAAATGCGTCTGCGTATAACTTTTAAACTTCATATTTCTCAAAAACTTTCTTTTTGTCCCTCAAATTTGACGGAAATTCGGCGGCATAACAGCTACTCTCCGAATTTCCTCAAATTTGAGTCATGCCACATAATTTCAGTCACATGCATCATTTTCATGGAACTTTCTCATTGCCATAACTTTCTAGTTCACATGAGCATATTTCTCAATTTCATTCATATCTTTGAAACATTATGCATTTCAAACACAACAATTCATCAATTATGCATATAAAGTTTCATGCTCAAGGAACTAACATAATCACATCATCATACGTGTGCACGAGGTTCATCATCATAATCATACTCTCTCGTCCACCTATCTCAGGTATCTTATGCTTTGCCCTTTCGGGCTTTAAACTTGTATTTGCATTATTATTACCCTCAAGGGGTTGGCACTTAAACTTTTCCTCTAAAGTTTGAACTCACCAAGATTCCACTCAGCTCAACATAAAAGGGCAGAAACTATATATATATCGTTTGCTTAAGGGGCTCTAAAATCTCCATTCGCGACCTTTTAAGATCCATCTTCGCCTAAAACTCCATAATTAATTCTTAGATCAATTATGAGGGATTCCTAGGCATGTTCTCTAAGTTATAAACCACTTAGATCTCTTATCATCATCTTATACTTAGAAATTAGCACCTAATCATTTATGAAGGGATCTTGTACATGTCTTACTAATTATGAATCATTTATCCCTGAATTAACCATTCTAGAACAGATTTGCACTTCTTTGTATTAAGGTGTTCTAGAATTCTCATCTCAAGTCCCTTTTTAGTTACTTATTCTTTACTAGCTTCTCTAAATCGATCCTTGCTTCACTCAACATAATTTTACACATTTAACACCTTAGAACAGCATTTATACAGTAGCCAAACATAGAACCGAAATCATGAACCCATAAGATCACATAATCTCTTGGGTTGAAATGCATATAAGTTGCTAGTTTTCTCTTGGAATGTTTCTGAAAACAAAAGGTGTTCTGGTAATCGATTACATGTTCCTAGTAATCGATTACCAGAGTTCAATTCATTCTGGGTTTTCAAAAACAACGGGTAATCGATTACACATAATGGTAATCGATTACGTAGGGTTAAATCTGTTCCAAAAAGTAAAGAACATAGGTAATCGATTACATACGACGTAATCGATTACTTAGGTTAAATCTATTTCTGGAAGAGTAAAGAACATTTGGTAATCGATTACATTATAAAGTAATCGATTAGGGTTTCCAGAAGGTCTGGGCATGAAAAGCCGTAGTAATCGATTACACTACCTCTGGTAATCGATTACCAGAACCAAAAGTCCTTCAAAACCTTCTGGTAATCGATTACATTGGTGGTAATCGATTACCAGAACCTTTGAAAATTGAGAAAACATGATTTTGACACATTCCAAACTATTTTAAACCTCTTGAGACCTCATAAAACAGTTTTCCAACATTTCCTTGAAAATCATTCATGTATTTTACAAAATCAAACCATTGTTGGTTCATACCAAAACTCATCCATTTCTTTTTGAATGGAGTTTCCTTTTTAGGATACTTAGGGCAAGTCTTTGAGCTCTAGAGTGTTTAGGTGATGACAAAATCTTAAACATGCCATGCACTTTATTTTACTCTTCATTAGAAAGTAAAGTGAGAGCATAAAATAAATATGAGATGCAACTTCATTATTATCTTTAAGGATTAAGTGATGACTTGAAATATAAACATGAAATGCAAGCTTGGGAATTTAAATATGGTAATGCAAGTTCATTCATTTACTCTTGTGAAATTAGTGATAACATCAAAATAAACATGAGATGCAAGACATAAATTTAAACATGAATGCATCTTGTTTTTGTCTTAGCTAGAGCTCTTGCAAGACTTTTAGAGGAACATAAACCTCAACCCATTATGCATCATAAGGCAAGCTTTAGAGTTCTTAGCACCTAGACTTCAAAAGAAATCTTAAGGTTTGAACTCACCATCAAGCTTAAGGAAATGGACCCAAAGTTCATCACTTTGTCTAAACAAAACTACAAGAACTAAGTCATATTCTTTATTTTATTGCTCATAGGCTTCAATCTAGCGGATTTAGAACGGCCGACCAACTTTAAGGTTGGCAAGGGTAAGCCTAGAGCTCTTTGAAATCATGAGATTAACTTTCTTAACAAAACTTTCGTGATCTACTAGACATATTTTACAAACTTTGTTCAAATCCATAGAAGAAAAACTAAAAATCCTTAAAGGAAAGAGGAAGAGGAAAAACCGAAACTTAAGCCAAGAAAAGAAAGGAAATCCAAGCATGTATGGTCCAAGACCAAGTTGTTTCAAGCTTTAGAGGTTTCTCACATGACAACAACAAATCATTATCTTGAAACCTCATCATCAAGCTCACATTCTTTTTGTAAGAAGGCCTCTTGGCCGAAAAAGAAAGAGGAAGGAAAAGGAGTTTGAAACCAAGAGAAAAACTAGAACTTTCTTGAAGAACACAAACAAAAATCATCAAAACTTAACCCCTACCTTAAGAAGTCTTGAAGAGATGTAAGAAAGCTTTGTTTTCTAGATGGAAGGAGAAGGAAATCCTTTTGGAGTCTTGAGGAAGAAATCAGCCAAGTTGAGGGAGTTTGAGAGGAAATGAGAGAATTTGCAAGAAGTGTGAACTTACCAAGTGAGCCAAAGTGTGACAAGGTTCATCAAGGCTTGGTATTTATAGGAATTTTCAACATTGAGGCTTCCAAGGGGGAGGGAAACCGCCATTTTGGAGAGGAGGAGGAGGAAATATCTCTTACAAAAGCATGGGTTTAGGCATGGCAAGCATGGTTGGAAGCATGGGCAAGGTATGGCCTAAAGCATGGGCTTGGAGTGCATCACAACTCAACATGTGGCACCATTTTGGGGACAGATTTTCGGCCTCCTCATCAGCCAAGGGGAAGGGATTTTTGTTCATGTAATTGTGGTTTAAGGATGTGTTTAAGTGTTTCTATGATTAGGCTTTTTGATTAGGAGTTTGTAAGCGTTTAGGTGAGAAAATGGTTAATTGAGGTGGTTCAAGACTTGATTAGGAGGGTGATCTCATTAGATTAGTAATTTAAAATAATTCTTTTGGTCAAATGAGGTATGGCTCAATTCCTTAATTTAAGGAAAGAGAGAGAAACACTATTCAAGATTCCATGACTAGAAATCTTGAATTTAAAGAATACCGTTAGAGTTTATCTAAGCAATCTTAGGTTCTAATTAACCTTAATAAATCATTTTGACTCTAGATTAATTATCGAAATAAATTAATCTTCGATTAGAGCCTAATATTGCTTAGGTTTGCTTAATTGCTTCATTAGGCGCACTGTACACTGTTCTAGGGGCAAAATGGTAATTTTGCACTAAAACTGCAGGGACCTTCTGGCTAAACATCAAACGTTGCTCATAAACATCATTCTAAACTTCCTGGAAAAGTTTCGGGCTCAAACGGCATCTTTACCCGTGTAGACAGAGGGTATTTTGGTCATTTTGAGCGGAAGTTTGAAAACGAGGTTTCCTCCTCGATATCATTCATAACATAATCCCCTTCAAACATCGAGTTGACCCATTCGAGGGTTGGGGCAACTGTCCTGAATTTCGGGTAATGACCTCAGGGGCATTTTGGTCATTCGTACTCTGGCGGAAATCGAGACGTACATTTACCATGGTCCCATGCATGGAGGAGCAGAAAGTGATATTCGCAACCTACATGCTCGAAGGAGATCCTGGTTTTTGGTAGACTGGAGTCCAAAGACTCTTGGAGGCCACGGGTCCTGCCATTGATTGGGAGCTATTCAAGGCCTATTTCTATGAGAAGTATTTTCCCAGTCTCTAAAACGCCAAGGACATCGAATTTATGCAACTCATCCAAGGAGGCATGAATGTCACACAATACATGCCAAGTTTGAAGAACTTATCAAGTTTTCAAGGATGTATCAAGGCAACCTAGACGAGTGCTAGAAGTGTATCAAGTGCGAGTTTGGACTGAAGGTTGAGCTAAATATTGCAATTGCACATTTGGAAATTAGGGGCTTTTCCACCCTTGTTAACAAATGCCGTATCATTGAGGAAGGACAAAGGAAGTTGAGCACCGCAAGATCCAACACCATTACACCCAAGGACGGCATTTTAAGAAGCAAAACAAACCCCGTTCCCATCCCATCAGAAGCCACAAGGACCATGGAGGAATCTCTACCAAGGTAGGCTGAACAACAACAATAAAGGGAAGACACCTCAAAGAGCTCCAGCAGCACCTCCAGATCCTCCATCCAAGACTATCCCAAGTGTGGCAAGAATCATGGGAGCTTACCATGTTGAAGGAATGAATGTATGTTCCAATATCAAAGCCTGGGAACATCTCTCGAGATTACACGCGAGGAACCCGCCAACCCTAGCTCCTAAGCCACAGGTTCCAAGGAAAGGTCTTTACTCAATGAGGGAAAAACAAAGTAATAGAATCTCATGGAAGGTAAGTGTGAAATGTATGGTAAAAACTTAATTGTACTATTTAATTCTGGTGCATCCCATTCTTTTATATCCCACTCTTATATTGAAACCTTTAAATTGCATCTAGTAGAACTTCCTTTTGATCTCACTGTTTCTACCCTCCTGGAAGACCTACTAGGACTTGTAAATGTTACTTAGCTGTAGTTTCCTGTTGAAAATAGACCTTTTGTTCTAGATTTCATTTGTTTACCTATGCAAGGCCTAGATGTGATACTTGGCATGGATTGGCTTGAGGCCAACGTGTATTATTGTTATGAGAAAACCATCATCCTTCTTCCTAGCCCCTCTGAACCTAGGAAACCTATAAGTTTGTACATAAATGCTAGAAATGAACTATGGTAAGAGTGAGAGTCCAGGATATGTTCTTCTAGCCGTTAGTGATGTAGACTTTGAGCAAAGTATCGATAAGATACCGATAGTGAGAAATTATCCCGAAGTGTTTCCAGATGAGATACTAGAGTTTCCCCAAGAGAAATAGAATTCTCTATAGAATTGATTCCGGGGGTAGGACCCATATCCATAGCCTTATATAGAATGTCCCTTTGGAGTTGACCGAGTTGAAAACCCAATTGGAGGAGCTTTTGGAGAAAACGTTTGTTAGGCCCAGTGCATCACCGTGGAAGCCCAGTTTTGTTTGTGAAGAAAAGGACGGAAGTATAAGGATGTGTGTTGATTATAGGCAATTGCATAGAGTAACAGTGAAAAACAAGTACCCTTTGCCCAGGATCGATGATTTGATGGACCAACTGAAAGGCGCAGTAGTGTTTTCCAAGATCGATTTGAGGTCAAGTTACCATTAGATTAGGGTGAGAGATGAGGATATACCAAAAATAGCCTTTCGCACTCGATACAGTCATTGGAGTTTGCAGTGATGTCCTTTGGTTTAACCAATACTCAGCCGTGTTTATGGATTACATGAATAGGATCTTTAGAACCTATTTAGATCAGTTCGTGGTTGTCTTTATATATGACATACTCATCTACTCTAAGGCCCACGAGGAGCATGAACGTCACCTAACCATAGTCTTGGAAATCCTAAAGGAAAAGAAACTATATGCCAAGCTGTCTAAGTGTGAATTCTGGTTGGATGAGGTAAAGTTCTTAGGGCATGTAGTATCCAAAGGAGGAATTCCTGTAAACCCTAGTAAGGTGGAGACGGTGATGAATTGGGAAAAACCCACAATGGTAATGGAGGTTAAAAGCTTTTTGGGTCTAGCTGGCTATTATCGTAGGTTTATCAAAGGATTTTCCAGATTTCCTTTCCCTAACCAAGCTGACTGGAAAGACACCCTTTTCTCATGGGCCCTGGAGTGTGAAAAGAGCTTCAGGAGCTGAAGCACAAGCTAACCTTAACCCCTATTTTGGTTCTACCCGACCCCAAGTTACCTTTTGATGCATATTGTGATGCTTCTAGTAAAGGTTTGGGTTACGTCCTAATAGAGATAGGCAAGTGGTGGTGTAACGCCCCGATTTTTACTATCGTTAGAAATTACCGAATTACTCTAGGTAATTCTTACATAAAATTTGAGACCAAACAATCCTCAAATAAAGGAATATAACATTAGAAGAAAGGTTAGGAGCAATTCATGTGAAAGTTACAAACCCAGGATTTTCTGTACGTGTAAAATGACCAAAATGCCCATGAGGTTATTTTACTCGGGAAATGAGAATCGTGGGCCCCACCCATCCTCAAGGGGATGTTTTGATGATAATAAGGGATTGTTTGTGTTATGTGTGTTAATAGAGGAGAAGAATCCTAATTTTGAGCTCAACGCACGAAATGACCAAAACGCCCTTGCGCTTTTTAACTCAATTTGCATGCCGCTGAGCCCGAACCTCACTAAAATGTTTTAAAACATGTTTTAAAGTTATGATTGTCCATTGGTTAAGCTCGGGTGGTCTCGGGTAATTTTTAAGTAAAATGACCGTTTTGCCCTGCCTTTGTGCAGTTTTATAAATTTTGAGATTTTTGATTCGTCTAACAAACCTAAGCAATATTAGGCTCAAATCAAAGCTTATTAAATTCTAATTATTAATCTAGAGTCAAAATTATTTATTTAAATTGATTAGAACCTAAAATTGCTTTAAAACACTCAAATTGCTTACTAATTCACCTAAGCCCTTAATGTAAATTCTCTAAATTGCATGAATACCTTGCCTACACCTAAACAATACATGGAAAACACAAAACCCTCTTCCATGAGGCTATAATGCATGAAATAATTCAGCCATAATCATTAGAATTATTGCAAGATAATGCATTAAAACAAAATGCCAAAAAATTCCATAAAACATAGCATAAAACATGCCTTAAACAAGAAATGATTTTCCTCCCTTTGTTCACCATGAAAAATCCAAAAATTATGCACCTCCTCTTGTCATACATGAGCTTGAATTCCTCTATAAATATGCTTACTTGAGGAGCCTTGGAAGCCTTGCTCATAACTTACAAAAATTCTAGTTTTAGGAGCACCAAAAGCTTTCTTTCTTCCTCCTCCTTGGCCAAAATTTCTGCTCCCATTTCTCAAAGAGATTTTCTTTCATTTCACTCAAGGAAACCAAGTCCTATTCCTTTCCTTCAAACCAAATTAGGTAGGGAGTTGTCTTTAAGCTTATTTCCATGTTTTGCTAAGTGTTGTTCTTGGTTCAAAATGATGATTTCATGAACTTTCTCTAGCTTTTCTAATTGGTTTTCTTCTTTCTTTCTTTAAATATTTCGGCCATAAGGCCTATATGGGGATATGATGATAGCTTGATGATGAGGACCTTAAGTGTTGGTTGTAAATCCATCACAAGTTAGGCCTCTAAAGCTTGAAAGTTGCAATTGATGCAAAACTTTAAAGAATAATATTTTTATGATGTTTTTATGATCTTGAGTTTAGAACTTGAAAGATATATTTCTCACTTTGTCTTGCTAAGATATATATATTGGATTGAATTTGTATTTCTATAAAGTCTTGAAGGAGCTCTAGTAAAGAAATCAAATGAACTTGCATCCATGTTTAAGTTTATGCCTTGCATAATCATGTTTACTTTCTATGTCATCACTAAAATTTCAAGAATGAATAAATGGACTTGCATACTCATGTTTAAATTTCCAAGTTTGCATTTCATGTTTATATTTCATGTTGTCACTTAATCTCTAAAGATAATAAAGAAGTTGCATCTCATATTTATTTTATGTTCTCACTTTATTTTATAATGGCTAAAAGAATCAACGCATGACATGTTTATTTTTATGTAATCACCTAAAGATTCTAGAGCTCAAAGACTTGCCCAAGTATCACAAGCAAAGTTGAAACCATGATAATAAAAACTCTAAAGCTTTCTTGAGATTATTGGAGTCAAAGAATTCATTCTTTAAGAAGTCTTGAGTTTGGAGCTTAATAAGAATTCTCTTCTCCCTCTACTCGTCCTGTGCGGTTCCAGCCGCTCAGTTTCTTAAGATTCTCTTCTCCTCCACTGGTCTAGTGCGGACTATCACGCTCCAGTTTCTTGCATCATGTTTATATTTCCAAGTTATCACCTTATAAAGACAAGATTAAAATGGGTTGCATAGCATGTTTATAATTCTAGCTATCACTAAATCTCTAAAGCTAAAGACTTGCTCCTTTTATCTTAAGAGAAAATTCTAATCATGAACATTCTTTCAATGTATAAATCGGCCTCATGTTATGGAGGCTTAAAGTTTTATAATTTCTTTAAATTTTAACAAAAAGAATTAGTTACTAAAGGAGTTTTGAAGCTTTGCAAAAATTATACGGGAAACTAGTACTTTATATATACTTGAAATGTGGTTTTATGTAAATATATGAGGTTCATGATTCGGCTACTTAGTTTAGTACTACTGTATGATGATGGTTTAATATGTTCAAAGTTGTGATGATTATGATTTATTGCTAAGAGAACGATTCTATGCATGTTAGAAATAAAACTAGCTTCCAAAAAACGTAAAAGCAAGATTTCTAGAACTCTAGAGAATGAAATTTGTGCATTCTGTCAGAACCTTTAGCAGCCCTAAGAACCAAGTACTATTGTGTTTATATAAGGGAGAATGATTCATAATTGGTTTAGTAATTGATTTTAGCACCATAAGGAAAGCCGGTAATGAGAAAGGGTTAAAAATGCAACTTCTAGCACACGTGAAGCCTTAAATATAACTTGTTCCCTATGTTGTCCCATATAGTTTAATAATGTTCTTAAGGCTTATAATTAATGGTAATGATGATAATGAATCCTTTAGATGCATGATTAGGTTAGTATATATATTATTCCAAAATAAGACTATAAATGAGAAAATGTTATAAATGATTATGAATTGACAATTGTATTATGATATAACATGCAAAGACTTAAAGGTGACTCAAAATATATGAGGAAATGACCATTTGGACCCATCAGACTATAGGTGGTGAAAAGGTGATCCTGAGAAAATGATCCTTTGGACCAATCAAACTATAGGCGGTGAAAAGGTGATTCTTGCCCCCTAGTCCGTTCTCAAAAGGGTAGAGATGGAATTTTTACTTATCAAACGGGATAATATGTGGTGATGACTAGCAAGGTATGAGCTCATAACCTAGATTACTCCCAAAAGGGTGGAGTATAGGGTGGCCTAGGAAAATGATGATGAAAGTAACTTTAAGTCACCTAAGAAACTAAGTAAATGCATTATGTGAATATGATGTTCTGCTATGCATAGTATTTATGAGATGATGATGAGAAATATGATGTTCTGCTATGCATAGTATTATAAAATGATGATGAGGAATATGATGTGATTTTATGCATAACTATGTTATTATATATGAAAGGAAAAGTTCATTATAAACATGACATGCTAAGTTTATGATGCATTATAAGACGCATGATTAAAACCGATGAACCTCAGTAAAGTATATTTTCAAACCTAATAAATCAATCTTAGCATGCTCACTATTTCATAATAACCCCAGGTTCCTGAGGACGATGATGATGACACGATGCATATGAGGTGAGTACCCTCCTGAGATTCTTTTATAAGTTTCTCACTCCCTCTTCTTTTCTTTCCATCTCGTCTTCAGAAAGTGATGGTGATGTTCGTGATTTCCGTTGATGCTCTAACCTGGTAGATGTACTTGATCTGGTGAACCAGCTTATTATCCTTGAGGAACGTATCGCTAAACTTTGCGTGAGCTTGGATATCTATTCCTATCTCTGAAGTGTTATTAATAGGTGCCGTTAATGGATATTTTTCCATCCATATACTATTTATGTTTTGTTTGATTGCCTATATCTAGCTTAACTCTTTGGTAGGCAAAATATCTATGTGTTATGTAATTATGGATGTTATATCATGGAGCTAATATGATGTGTTTTTCATAATATGCCCGTTGGTTTTCCACTTTATCTCGATTATCGTTCATGCTACACGAGGCTCACGATTTCAATCATGTTTTAAAAAACAAAATGGCTCGTAATTTCATTAAGTATTTTCAAAGTATGGTTAAATAACTGAAGCAAAGAGTAAAGTCTAGTAATTAATTAGATACGACCTAGGCGTATTAGGTTAATTATTAAGTGTTACAGGTGGCCTATGCATCTAGGCAACTCAAGCCACACGAGGCAAACTACCCTACCCACGACCTTGAGTTAGCCGGTAGTGTTTGCTGAAGATATGGAGGCACCACTTGTATAGAGTAAGGTTTTAGGTGTTCTCCGATATAAGAGTCTGAAGTACCTCTTTGATCAAAAAGTGCTAAACATGAGGCAAAAGAGATGGATGGAGTTCTTGAAGGATTATGATTTTGGGCTAAACTACCACCCTGGCAAAGCCAATGTAGTGGCCGACGCCTTGAGTAGAAAAACCTTGCACCTATCCCACCTGATGGTTAAAGAGTTGGAGCTAATTGAAAAGTTTAGAGATCTGAACCTAGGAATGACCTTGACCACTAAGAGCATAAGGGCATGCCATCTTAGTGTGACGAGTGACTTTAGGAGAAGGATCACTTAAGCCCAACATGAGGATAAGGAGTTTCAAGGGACTTTAGAGTCTGGACGTGGAGAAAAGTTGAAAGGTTTCGCACAAGATCGAGGGAGTATGGAGGTCTGAAGGACAGACCTGTGTCTTGGCTAGTGGTGACCTCCGAAGAGAAATCTTGGAGGAAGCCCACAAAAGCCATTTTACTATTCACCCTGGTGTAACATCCCCTCCTGCTTTATGGATTGACCTCCCTACAAACCAACACGGGTCTTTCACACGCTTTGTCCTTACTCACACGCTTCCAGGAAAACTTCCTAGAAGGTCACCTATCCCAAAATTACCCCAAGTTAAGCACACTTAACTGAGTTCTTTCATGATGGGCTACCGAAAGAAAGATGCATCTTTGTGGCATAGATAGTACGATCAATTCATATAAGCCCTCCTTAATGTATAGTCCCATACCTATCCAGATCAAATCCCTCTCATTCGGGTGTGTAATCAGTTCATTCATGTACCCCTTCGCTTGGAGGCAGAAGCCGCTCCTTGTCCATGCCTTCTTGCACGGCGATCATTCCCCCCTCGCCCGGGCGCTACACCTGGTACCACCAAGATGTACCAAGATTTAAAGAAAATGTTTTGGTGGCCAGGAATGAAGAGGGACGTGAGTGCATGGGTAGGTAAGTGCTTAGTCTCCAAAACGTGAAGATTAAGCACCAAAAGCCCTCTGGAATATTGCAGCCCCTGTCAATCCCTGAGTGGAAGTGGGATAGTATCTCCATGGATTTGTAATTCAGAACCCCAAGGACCCAAGTGAACCATGATGCCATATGGGTAACAGTGGATAGGTTGACTAAGTCAGCTCACTTTTTACCTATTAAGGTGACTTATTCCTTGGATAGGTTAGCACAATTGTATAAGAAATAGTAAGGTAACACGGAGTACCGTCGACAATAATCTCGGATTAGGATCCACGATTTACGTACAGTTTTGGGGAGCTTTTCAGAAGGCATTTGGCTCGAAGCTGTGCCTAAGCATGACTTACCACCCACAAACGGATGGCCAATTTGAGAGAACCATCCAAACCTTAGAGGATATGTTAAGGGCGTGTGTCTTGGACCTAAGAGGAAGTTGCGATAAGTACCTCCTGCTAATTGAATTTGGACATAACAATAGTTATCATGCGAGCATTGGCATGGCACCGTATGAGGCCCTCTATGGGCGAAAATATCAATCACCCTTATGTTGGTACGAACCTGGAGAGCATAATCTAATTGGACCTAATGTTGTGAGGGAAACAACGGAGCAAATCAAGAATATTAGGGATAAGATTCTCACCGCTCAAAGTCGACAGAAAAGCTATGCGGACAAATGGTGTAAGTTGCTAGACTTTCAAGAAGGGGAACATGGGTTCCTGAGGATCACCTCTACCACAAGCATAGGTCGAGCAACGAAAGGAAAGAAATTGAGCCCAGATTTCTTGGGCCATTTGAAATCCTTAGCAAATTCGGGTTTGTAGCCTCCGTATAGCCCTACCTCTAAGTCTGTCCAACCTTCATGACGTTTTTCATGTCTCCAGTTAAGAAAATATCACTTTGACCCAAGTCTTGTACTAGAGCCAGAACATGTACAATTAAGGGATGACCTAACATTTAACTTGCCACCCATGAGAATTGTTGACTGAGGAGTTAAACAATTAAGGAATAAGGCTTACCTTTGGTCAAAGTCGCGTGGGACGGCGGGAGCTGAAGAACTCATGTGGGAGCTGTAGTCAAACATGCAAGCACAATATCCTGAAATGTTCAGGTACGAATTTCGAAGACGAAATTCTTTTTAAGGAGGGGAGTAATGTAACACTCCGATTTTTCCCGTGTTCAAATGACCAAAATGCCCTTGAGGTCATCTTATCGGAAAATAAGGATCGATCCGGCCATCCTCAAGGGGATGTTGATGATGATGGGGGATTACATGTGTTATGTGTGGTAATAGAGCAGAAGAATCTCATTTTTGAGTTCCGATACGCAAAATGACCAAAATGCCCATGCGGCTATTTTACACGAACAAAGTGCCAATCGAACCCGACTTCACCAAAAGGTTGTAAATGATATTTTTAAGCAAGTTTAACAACTGGTTAAGCACAGGTAGTCCGGAGGTTTTCGTGAAAAGTTACCATTTTACCCCTAGCTATGCGCATTTTGGGCTTAATAATACAATTAGTAAAACTTAAGCAATATTAGGCTCTAATTAAATATTAGTAAATTCTAATTACTAATCTAGAGTCCAAATAATTTATTAAGGTTAATTAGAACCTAAGATTGCTAAGATACCCCTAATTTTTGTTTTAAAAATCAACATTCCATGACATGGAATCTTGAATAGTGTTTTCTCTCTCCAATTCCTTAAATTAAGGAATTGTGTTTGTGAAAGGTTTTATATATATAAATTGAGTTTTTTTTTTTCACTAATAAAGCAAGAACAACTCCTTAATCATGTCTTAATAGCCTTAATTATTCATTACTTTACCTAAACACTTACTTACAAATTCCTAATCAAAGATACACCTAAACACACCTCCAAAACACAATTAGAAGACACATTTTCTTCCTCCTTGGCCTGTCATGGCCAAAGCCATCCTGCCCCATGATTCATCACATGTTGTTTAAATTACACACAAAGAACCATGCCTAGGCCATACCTTGGACCATACCTAAGCCCATACTAATCAAGGAGATATTTCTTCTCCCTTTTCCCTCCCTTGACCGTTGGCCTCCTCCCCCAAAGGACACCTCCATGAGTTTCATTTTCTCTATAAAAAGGCATGCTTGAAAGCTCATTGAAACCTTTACACATATTGCAAACTCTAAGTTTTCTTCGTCAAAGTTCAAAGAAGTCTTTTTTTCTTCCTCATCCTCCTAAACACAACTTCCTTTCTTCTCTTTTTCCTTTGGCCGAACCCCTCTCTAAGTTTTAAGAAGATTTTCTTCTATTTTCATTTCAAGAACCAAGCTTTCCTTCCTTCCCTCAAGCAAACTTTGGTAGGGAGTTGTATTCCAGGTTATTTTCTTGCTTTATTATGTGTTGTTCTTGGTTGAAAATGATGATTTGATGATATTCCCTAGGCTATGCCATTTCAGTTTCTTTTCCTTTCCCTTGTGCTTTTGGCCTTCAAGGCTTTAAAGGTTTCTCACGATAGCTTGATGATGAGAGTTTTAGGATATGACTATGAGTTCATCACAATGAAACCTCTAGAGCTTGAGTTTTGCTTTCATAAAGTATGATGATTATGCTAAGTAGTTTGTTTAAGAAAGTTTTACTAAATGGTATTTTTATGTAGTTAAAGTGGTAATCATGAGCCTAGAGCACTAAACTAAAGAAATGGACTTGCATTCATGTTTACTTTCAAGTCCTTGCATTCAAGGTTTATATTTCCTTGTCCAGCATATTTATTTTCAAGTTATCACTTAACAACTAATCTCAAAGCCTACCTATCTCAACCTTAAAGTTGAGATGTGATTAGAGTAAATACTCTAAGAGGCCTAGAGCACTAAAATAAAGAAATGGACTTGCATTCATGTTTACTTTTAAGTCCTTGCATTCATGTTTATAATTTCCTTGCATAGCATATTTATCTATCTTGCTATCAACTTAAAAAGACTAAGAATGAGGCTTGCATTACATGTTTACAATTATGCCATCACTAAAAAGAAATGGATCTAGCACTCAAGACTCGCCATTTTGATTCATATAATAAGAGGTTTCTTATGAAGTTTAGTTACTAGAAATGCCTTGTTTTATGCTTATGATGCTCTTTATGTTTCGGCCTTGTCTTTAAATTTTCTAGCACCTTTAATTTCTGTTTTAGATGATTTAAATGTGTTAATAACCTTGTCTTTTGATGTGTTAATTGTCCTTGGCACTCTAAGCAAACTTAGTAGTTAGAAAGAATTAAAATGAGATTTTAGAGCTCCTAAGAACAAGAATTTAGCATTCTGTTCCAGCACCCTTAAAATTATGATAATCAGGTTGTATCATGTTTATTTGAGCAAGAATGACTTAGAGATGGATTAGGAATTGATTTTAGCATCATAGGAAAAGCCGGTAATGAGAAGGGTGTAAAATGCAACTTCTAGCACACGTAAAGCTTGAATTCTCTTATTGCCCATGCTGTCCAACCTTGGTTAATAATGTTCTTGAGCTAAATAACTAATAGTAATGATGATTATAAATCCCTTAGATGCATAAGAAACTAATTTGACAATTAGAATTACCGATTTTAGAGGTTCGATTACTAAAGGCACATTTATGAGATGATGTTTTCCTTTATGCTTTGGAATGTTGAATTTATGTGCTATATGATGCTATGTAAGTACTTGATCTTTAAGGATAGAATCCATCATGTTGCATGTTATAAGTTTCTTTTGAGAACATTGGAAATGCTCATGCATGAGTTATGAGAAAATGCTATGTTGATTATGAGTTATGTTTTGCATCATGATGTAACATGCTAAGACTTAAGGTGACTAAGAAATATAAGAAAATGATTCTTTGGACCCATCAAACTATAGGAGGTGAAAAGGTGATTCTTGCCTCCTATCCCGTACTTTAAGTGGGACTTTAACTTATCAAAAGGGATAAGTATATGCTAGTGACCACTAGTGAGGTATGAGCTCATAACCTAGAAGCACTCTCAAAAGGGTAGAGTAATCGGGTGGCCCAAGATGTGATGATGAATTAACTTTAAGTCACTTAAAGAACTAAGAAATGTCATTCATGAATCATGTTCTATGCATGTCTTGTTTTCCATGATGAAAGATGTATGTTAAGCATTGCATGCCATAAAGAAGCATGATGCATTACAAGGCGCATGATAAAATGAATGGACCTTGGCAATGGATGTTTTAGAACTTAATAAATGAATCTTTGTATGCTCATTATTTCATAATGAAACTCAGGTCCCTGAAGACGATGATGATGTCACTTTAGATAGGAGATTGCTCTCCTGAGAATTCTTTAGCAAGATTCTCACTCCCTATTTCTTCTTTCCCATCATTGTCTTCAGATTCCGATGGCGACATTTGTAGTGTTCATTGATACCCCACCTAAGAAGAACATTTTGATCCTTAGCACTGATCGTATCATTTTGGGGGACGTTGCGCTGTTAGAGTTTTCATGTTCATAGGACATCAATTCGCACACCCCGTTCCTAGCTACCGATTTTTTCAGCATCCCCTACGGCAATGACATGGTCTTCGAGGGGCACACATGCATAATGCGAGGATTCTACGCACGTACCCCTCCATATCTGCTGTCGTGACTTTCCAGAGTATGTCCCTCGTTCCAGGCACTCTAAGACAAATCTATCGAAGGACACACCCACTCATATGTACTCCAGTGCTGCCCTACTCCCCACGCATGCAGGAGGGTAGTGAGGAGACAGTGGTTCAGCCGAGTTACGCAAAGACCATCCATGCGTCCCCGTTTGGAGCATGCGTACCTTCTCCCGATTGGGTCCACTCATGGATTGGTTATGTTCCACCTTTCAGGGCCAGACGCCATAGAGTTCTTGGAGGCCTTCTTGTGCACACACACCACTAGCTTAGGATAGCCTTCTTTTGTTTTGAGGTTATCCATCTTAGGTGCACTAGGTGGGTATGTTTTCCATTGTATTTCCATTTCTATGTATTTGCTCTTATGATGATGTACAAACTTAACTCACCTTTCATGGGTGAGTAGATTATTATATATTTCAGTATGGTGTACTTATGGATGATTTGCTTATGGAGCCTATATGATGTTTCTGTTTATGTTATTCTTTTTACATGTTCTACTCTACGTTAATAATCGCCTATGTCATGCACAGCTCACGTTTCAATTATGTTTCAAAAAAAAGTTGGCTCATATTTTCATTAAGTATTTTTTTAGTATGATTAAAGACTGAAACAAAGAGTAGTATATAATAATCAACGGAATATATCCTAAGCGTGTTAAGTTAATTATTAGGGTGTTACAAAACACTCCAACAGTACCTTAATAAAGAACAGTAATCTCTACTCTAGTTATGTACAATATAACGAAATCTCTAGTTATATTTGGGCGTTACATATCGTCGTCTCACTATGACTATAATGGGTACCTAACTAGACCCCTTTTTTAATACTCTAGCCTTGGGCTACTTGGTACCAAGGTTAGTGGATTAACTGCGCTAACACACAACCTATTTCACTATAGCTATTGTTCAATTAATCAAAGAACACAGTATTACCTTTGAATTTTAAAAACAAAGGCATTTATCCTAGGGTTTAAACTCAGATCAAGTAGAATTCATAACTCTAGAAATCCTACCATCATAAACAACTCATGTTATCTAAATTCAGCTTTATCAAAATAGCTTTTTATCAACAATAGCCCCATGGGCTTATCAAAACATGTGTATGCTCTTAGATCACCAATTCAAACCATAGTAACTAGTATCAATCTGAGATCTTTATGCAAGAGTTTCTAAAATCACAGTATAAGTTATAATATTATGAAAATAGTTATAATGCTCAATATAGAAGTCACAGATATGAACCCGCTCACCTAGAGTGGCAGAAGTTGAAGGCTCAACATGAGGGTTTCTTGGGGTAGAAATGGTGCCAGGATCTATCATGGAAATAGTAGAACCTTAGATTAGTTTCTAGGATCACCAAAAACCTCAAATTTATCTCTACATGGAGGAAGAGCCCTTTACCCTTATACGCATATAAACCACCCCCAAGACAAGAAGAGATTGAAGAAAATAAAGCAAAACTAAGAAAACTACATACCTTGAAGCCTTAGGAATGAAGGATTAAAGTTATAATTGAAAGAAATGGTAGGAAAATGGAGTTTGGGAGTGAATGAGAGTGAAAGGGTGAAGGTTCTAGAGTTTGGGGAGGGTGAAGATGTGTTTTGTGTATTCTAGGCCCAAAAGGATTTTTATGTTTGCTATTGACATGGGGTGGTAACTTACTTCTCTTGACCGCCTAGGTGATCATATGACCGCCTAGGCAGTCTCCAAAAGCTCAAATGCTAGTATGTAATGGACTGGGTTTTCTCAATGTTTCACTACTCACTTATTTACATTTCTTAATTTTAAGTTAATCTATTAACTTTAAAACATAAATATAAGTAAGGAAATAACCCCTATTTGGATTCAAATAAAATATAATAAAAATCAAAATCTCAACAAATCAAAATCTAATTTTGGATTTTAGTTCAAATTCAAGAATTTCAAAGATTTTATAAACTTTTGGGTTCAAAACAAAAGGTTTAAAGTTTTCATAAAATTTATTAAAAAACAATCTTTAACTTATTTTCCTCTAGGGAACAATTATTGAGACTTTTGATCCCAAGAAAATGGTTCTATTATATAGCCCTCCAAGAGCATGTAGGGTCTAGACTTAGTGAAATTAGGACCCTAAAAGACAAATAAGAGTAACTGGCACCCACCTAATTCAAAAGAATTTTCTAGCCCTATTTATTTAAACTAGGGTATTACATACTCCCCGTTTAAAAGATTTGGTCCCAGATCTAAAGACATACCTAGAGGAGGGAAAAGATGTGGGTATTTCACTTTCATAGTTTCCTCAGCTTCCTATGTGGCTTCCTTGCCGAAATGGTTCCTCCAAATTACATTTACCGAGGTCACATCCTTTGAGCGGAGTTTCTTATCTGCTGTCTACTATGGCTATTGGCTCCTCCTCATAAGACAAACTCTCATCAACTTGAACTGTTTGTGGGATAAGTACATGAGGCTGGTCTGGAATATATTTGAGCTTGCTAACATGAAAACGGGTAGATGGCTAACAATCTGGAGGCAATGCTAATCTAGGCTCCTGTTCCCACTCTTTCAGGATCTCAAATCGTCCAATATAACGAGGACTTAGCTTTCCTCGCTTACCGAATCTCAATACTCCCTTTATGGGAGACACCTTAAGGAACACGTGATCAGCCAGCGAACTCTAACTCTCGATGTAACACCTTAAAAGGACCCAACTACGCTTAAGTTCGCATTTAGATTCTATTAAATGTCACTTATGCTTTGCGTTTATTTTCTTTTGAAATTAACTTGTAAAAATAGTGGATAATTTTTTTTCTTTTAAATTACTTTTCAAAAGCTTAAGCCTCTAGAGAATTGAAATACATAGCGCTTACCTAGAGGGTACTCAAAATTACTTTGCATACTTACTTAATTCAATATAGCAAAATAAGGGACTACATGTAAAATTACCATTACATAAGCTAAAATCTAACTACTTAATACATAAGTCATAGCAGGACATATACCATAGTGATAAGTTCTTAATAAATAACAATATAAATTCTACTACTACATGTATATTTTTCGCATATACAACATCACTAAACTCGGATGCTGATTCTTGGAAGGTTTGAAATCTTCACGTAATTGCCTCCTTCCAAGTTCTGTTGCTTCAAGTGGACTCATTCGTCTCTGGTAATGACAACAGAAAGAACATAGGAGTGAGAAATGCAAGATTTCTCAATAGAAGTTCCTACTTACACTTAACGTGCCATCGTTGCCATCCAAGTCACTTCGGGTTTATTATAAAAGGTGGACATATAAATGGTTCAATTACTAAATTTTTACAAACATAATTAATCAAAGTGCGGTTGCTTTTAACTATTCTTATAACAATAACAGAAATATATATTCAATCATTCATCAATCATGCATCCAAATATATCATATAAAATCACTAATAGGAAATAATAATTTAGGAGATGCATGATTTCATGATTACTCATCCTCAACATTTATATTATCTTAGGTACCACACCTTCGGGTTCTCATTATTATAATTCTGAGTTACTCATGGGAAGAATGCATTAATGCCTCAGCCTACCTAAAAGGGTAATGAGCTCATACTGTCGCTGTCGCACAACCTAATGGTTTTCCGTTGCCGCGATCTCAACGGTTTAGAGGGTTAAGTCGTGAGCTTAGCTCAAGTCCACTTTTCCAGACTATCATTGCTACTTTTACAGGCTTTACTTTTATTCTCACTGAGTGAAATCACCAATACCTTAATCCCCTTTTGAGGATTAAGCTTGAGTTTGATCATTTATTAGTTCATTTGAAACATGAATGTATGCACATCATCATGTAATCACTAATAAATCATGGCACAGTCAATCATTTCATCCATATCATTTCATATCTCATCACTATATATTCATATTACTATATATCACTTCATGCCAAAACAGTTGACATGTCATGTAAATCTCATAGTAATCAGCAAATAATCTCATATAAGATCTCATATAGATTTCTCATAAATGATTTGTATTAAGCAAGCTAAGCTATCAAGTCGAGTCCCTAGTGTTCCTAAGGGTTTATGGATGTCTTGGTTAGTATGTATACATTATGAATTTCTTTCTTTGTGCTCTTTAGCATTCCCTTATTTCATTATTGTATTTCAAAATACTATTGGAGGTTCTTTATATATTTTTAGGCTCCCCTATGTTTGAAGATTATTGTAACTTTGATCCGTAAAATCTCTTTACAAGACTTGAATCTTCTATTTATTGTTCTAATGTCTTTTATAAGAAAATTTGTAACTTTTTGTATACTTATTTTCCTAGCCTTTTAAATATATTCCCATATTCTTATCTCATCAACCTTTCTATTAAGGGTAATTTTATTAAAAATACACTTATGGTTATGCCATAGTATACTTGTAAAGTTACCCTTTTCCAAACTCTCTCAGCACACTATTCCAAAATTTTATTTCTCATTCCATTTTTACGTAGTCCAAATCTTTATGCCTAGCATACATGGATGTGTTTCTAGATGTGTTAGATTTCCAACAGAGTTGAAACCAGTCAATTTGCATTTTTCTAGAGTGAGTTATACCTATTTTGCTACTGCATGGTTAGATTTAGAGTTCTAGTCTTAGGCTCTACTTTAAAGATTTATATCTTGGGCTAGAAAACTCCTTTTAGGTGATTCTTTTGGGGATGTTCTTTATTAAGTCTAGTTTGTAGCAAAAATAGTTTTATTTCCAAAAGCTTCATATTCTGTGAGTTTCATATTTCGAAGTAGCTCCTCCAGAAATAGCCAAAAATCCAGCACCTATCATTCTCATGTTTGTTGTTAGTCCCTCAACACAAGGACCATCTACCATGTTTTTAAGCCTTATATAAGCATGAAACATCATAAAAAAATTTATAACAGAGAAGTGCATGTAGTGATTCATAAAAACATATTTCACAAACAACCATTTAAAACTCATGTCAATAACACAAGCTGAAGGCATTTTAACCATGGACAAGGTTAGAACCCAACAATGCTTGAACAAGTAAAAAAGAATTCCTACCTCTTATGTAGGGTCTAAAAAGAGTCCTTATCTTCTTCCTTGAGCTTGACCAAGATTCCTTGGAGTGGATAACCCTCCTTGTATCTTGGCTCTAGAACTTGAGTGCTTAAGAAAATATTCTTCACTAGAGTTAAAGATTGTAACTCTTGTGAAGGCTAGTGAAAGTTTGGGCTTAGAATTTAAGTGTTTGGATGAAGTTTGGAAAGTGAAAAGAAGTCTTTGAAGAGAAGAACATAAGAAGAAATGGTAAAGAAAGAATAAGAGAGAAAGAACACTTAGAGAGTTTCTAAGGCTTGAAGACTAGTAAGAGTGTATGTATTTTACAAGAGTTAGAGGATGTAGCTCTTACAAAGCATGGTAAGGTCTCTTTGTGACTTGGAGATAGAATGAATGGAAGAGAGTTTAAAGAGTATTTATCAGTGTTCTAAAAACCAGACCGGCCAATAAAGGGAATCGGTCTCTATCCGTTCGGGTTGGACCCCAAAACCGCCTCGAAAAGAACCGTCCAAGAACCGTTTAGAACCTAACGGGCAAACCGACCGGCCAAAAATTAAGTTTGAACCAGTTTTTTTTTTTTTTTGCAAAATTGCATTTTTTTTGTTTTTTTTTAAAGGCTTAAAATCTTATATTTCCTTTTTTTTTCTTTTCTAATATGGGAAGTAGTAACTTGAGAGATTTGATCCATATGAATAATGTTTATTTTGATTAAGAAATGAATTATGTTATGTTCTATGAGTTTTGTTGATATATAATTTAATTTTTAGTTATTTTATGACATATATTTTATTTTATATTTTTATATATTTATATAAATACATATTTTATTATATACCGGTTATATCTTGGACCGATTGAACGGTTGAACCTCTGAACCCTTGCCCCAACCAGTTTGATGTCCGGTTAAATTTTAGAACCTTGGTATTTATAGTGGAAGAAAAAGAGTAAAGCACTTAGAGAACTAATGCTTGGAACATGATTTATGCAAACATGTTGGTCAAATTTTGGAATAAGAATATACTCCATGTTTTATGCAAACATGTAGGCCTAATTTTGGGATGAAAATGCTCCATGTTTCATACAAACATGTTGGCCTTGTAATGCCCGATTTTTTCTTTGAGTACAAATGACCAAAATACCCTGAGGTCATTTTTACCAGAATTAAAGGGACAGTCGACTGGCAATCTTCAAATGGGTCAACTCAATGTTTAAAGGGGATTATATCTGTTACATTTGACATCGAGGTGAAAATCTCGTTTTCTGAACTTTCGGCTCAAAATGACCAAAATACCCTCAGCGTTTTACGTGGGTAAAGGTGCCGTTTGAACTGAAAATTTTCCAAAAAGTTTGGAATGATGTTTATGAGTGGTATTTGATGTTTTGTCAAGCGGAAGGTCCAGCAGTTTTAATGCAAAATTACCATTTTGCCCCTAGAACAGTGTACAGTGAGCCTAATGACGTAATTAAGCAAACCTAAACAATATTAGGCTCTAATCAAAAATTAATTTATTTTGATAATTAATCTCAAGTCAAAATAATTTATTAAGGTTAATTAGAGCCTAAGATTGCTTAGTTAAACTCTAATTACATTCTTTAATTCAAGATTCCTAGTCATGGAATCTTGCATAGTATTTTCTCTCTCTAATTTCTTAAATTAAGGAATTGTGTCCATACCTCATTTGACTAAAAGAATGATTTTAAATTGTTAATTTAGCATGATCAACCTCCTAATCAAGTCTTGACAACTTTAATTAGCCATTACCTCATCTAAACACTTGCTTACAAGCTCCTAACCAAAACCTTAATCAAATAAACACCTAAACACATCACTAAACCACAATTACATGAGCAAATTATTCTCCCCCTTGGCTGTAAAATTCCCGAAACACTTCCCCCAATTTCCATCACATGTTGATTTTTCTTCACTCCAAAGACCATGCTTAGGCCATGCCTTGCCCATACCTATGCCCATACTCACCCATGCTTGAACCCATACTCAAAGCCATGCCTTGTAAGATATATTTTCTCTCTTCCTTGCCAAAGAGACCGCTGGCCACTCCCCTTGGATGCACCTCTATATGTTGCAAAATTTCTATATATAGGCACCAAGGAAAACTTGTGATGTTTTGCTCATTTGTTCAGAGCTTCAAAGAATTCCTTTCTTAAAGTTCCAAGAGTTCTTCTCTACTTCTTCTTCTTCTTTCAAAGATAACATTCTACCACCACAAACAACCATAAACCACTACTCCCTCACCTTAAACCATCTCTTAAACACTCAAATTTTCCATTTCCAAGCTTACAACCTCAAGGAAAATTCATCCTCCTTGACTTCTCCTCTTGGCCGAACACACATCCACATTCAAGAGAAGATTTTGTCTTCTCAACTCTTCAAGAATCAAGTTTTCTTTCATCCTTTTCCAAGACTTCCCTAGGGGGATTTTGTTTCAAAGTTTTTACTTGTTTTCTTCAAGAAAGTTCTAGTTTTCTCTTGGTTCAAAACTCTTTTTCTCTTCCTTTTCCTTTTTGGCCATGAGTCCTTTTCATGAGAAAAACTTTAGTTTGATGATAAGGTTTCAAGATAATGGTCTTGTGATGCCATGTGAGAAACTTCTAAAGCTTGAAAAACTTGGTCTTGGACCATACATGCTCTTGTTTTCTCTTTCCTTTTCTTTGCTTAAGTTTTTTGTTTCCTCTACCTTTTCCCTTTAATGTTTTCGGTTTCTTCTTCCTTAGTTTGAACAAAGTTTGTTAAAAATGTTAAGTAAATCACAAAGGTTTTGTTAAGAAAATTAATCATATGTTTTCAAAAGTGCTAAGCTAAGCCTTGCCAACCTTAAAGTTGGTCAGCCGTTCTAAGAGTTTTACTCTAGATTGAAGCCCATGAGCAATAAAATAAAGAATATGACTTAGTTCTTATATGTTTGTTTAGACAAAGTGTTAAGCTTTGTGTCCATTTTCTTGAGCTTGATGATGAAGTTCCAACCAAAGGCTTCTTTGAAGACTTGGTGCTAAGAACTCTAAAGCTCACTTTATGTTTGTTAAGGTACATATTTGGGTTGAGGTTGTGATGTTCCTTTAAAGTCTTATAAGAGCTCTAGTTAAGATAAAATGAAATTGCACTCATGTTTATGTTTATGCCTTGCATAGCATATTTATTTTGATGTCATCACTAAACTTTCAAGAATAACTAAATGAACTTGTATTATCATGTCTAAATTTCCAAGCTTGCATTTCATGTTTATATTTTAAGTCATCACTTAATCTTAAAGATAATAATGAGGTTGCCTCTCATATTTACTTTATGCTCTCACTTTATTTTCTAATAAAGAGTAAAATAAGTGCATAGCATGTTTAAGTTTATGCCATCACTTAAATATCCTAGAGCTCAAAGACTTGCCCAAGTATCTCACATAAAGTTTTAGAAAATGGAGGCATTTCAAGGATGCCATTTCGGCCTTGTGATGATGATGATGGACTTGAGATGAGTTCATCTAATCATAAGTGCCCATAGTCTAAGTCTTGGAATTTTTCTAAGCTTAGGTGTGTTTAAAGAACCTTATGAACAAAGTTTTATGTTTTAAATCTATTCCTTGAGCTAAATAATTTAGCTACTGACCTTACCCATTTTTGTATGATTTTAATGAGAGGAATTGGTTTCTAAAAGAGTTTTGAGTTCCTAAAATGATTCCAAGAGAAACTAGCAACTTATATGCATTTAAATCATGAGATTATGTGATTATATGATGCTTGTATTTTCAGTTCTGCCTTGAGCATTTGGCCACTATATAAATTCTGTTTTATGGTGTTAAAATGTGTAAAATTATGTTTGAGTGAAGCAAGGAACGATTTAGGAAAATTAGGAAAGAACAAGAAACTAGAAAGAACCTAAAATGTGAATTCTAGAACACTTAGATGCACAAATTGTAAATTCTGTTATAGCATAAATGGACTTAAGAAAAATGGTTTATAATTAGTGGATATGTGTAGGAAAATGGTTTATAAGCACATGACAAAATTCTGCCCAAAGTGATGAAGTGTTGTTTGGTTATGTTAGTAAGCATAAACATTAGAGGAAATTATAGGTAATGATTCCTTAAGTGTGATAAATATAACACCCTAATATTTAACCCTAACACGCTTAGGACGTATTAAGATTAACTATTAGTTATTACTTCCTTTTGAACATCATTTGTAAAATAACTTAGCAGAAAATACAGAATTTTTTTTTTTTGAAATGGAATATGTAAAATAAAGTGCGAGCCTTCGCGTATGACATAAACGAAACGTAAAGTGGAAGAGCAAATAAATCATACAAGACAAAAGTAGTAAAGAACACCTCAATCATGAAAACTTTCTTCATAACATTAATTAACATAGTTTAGTACATAACCACTAGAATATAAAGGAAATGCATAGAGTCTTACCCATATACGTGGACGGAGCTTGCAGTACATAGAAACTAGAAATACATAAATGGAAAGGAAAACAAAAGCAAGTACATGGTGAATCCCCAAAAGATAAGATTCCTAACTATCATTACCCTTACCCTCCATGCCTCCTGATGACGCTGTCCTCGGATAGGGAGATGTAGCCCACGAACTGACGGAGCTCCTTGGATGTAGCCCAATGAAGCGGAGATCTAGGCATGGGAATTGAGGGAATGGCGTGGCCTCCATGACGTGGTCACCTCTCGCGGCTGTTGAACACGCCTCGCATGCCTTGGCTGGGTGACGTGTCCTCGCTACCTCCAGAGATCCATAGGGAACGAAGGGAAGAGCCCTCTGAAGGATCGGCCTCCGATCGAGAACGGGGAACATACTCGGGGTATCCGTGTACCACTGATGAAGAAGGACGGGCACGAGGTCGCTTGTCTCGGGGTCGCATCCTCTCAAAGATGAGGTCATCGCCAAAAGGTGAATTCGGATCGAAGCAATAGCTGGAGACGGGGAAAGCAAACGAGCATCCTACGTACACAAAACGCGCACCTCACAATGACCCTGGAAGTGGTAAGACTGATGCTCGGGGTCATAGTGCACCTCCTAAGTGGGCGGGTCAATGAAGATCATGAACGACGCCATCGATGTCTGAAGACATAACGGAAAGAGAAACAGGGAGGGGGTGAGAATCTTGCTAAAGAATCTCATAGGGAAAACATCTATCCTAGTGTCATCGTTTACGTCCCAGGAACCTTGGGTTTATTATGAAAAGGTTAAGCACGCATAGGTTCATTATGAAGTTTTCACAAAGATAATTATCCAAGGTCCGTGCCTTTTACAATGAATCTTAATGCATGTATGCAGCATTGCAGAACATGAATGCATTCAGTACTATGGGCAAAAAAAACAATAATCAATCAACATATAAGTGGCATGTAACTTCTCTTGAACATCATTCCTTCTCTTCAAACTTGTGACACTAAACATCATAATAGTAACCACACCCCTAAAACTAGGCTATAAGCTCATACCTTAACTAGTCGTCACTAGTTCTTACTTATCCTCTTGATAAGCGAATCATAAACATAATCATAATCATCATAATCCCAACTCCTAGAGTACGGGTAGGGGGCCTAAGGATCACCCATCATGAGACTTTTTCCTTCTTCGAAACGCATTGACTGGTTAAGACCAACGACTTTGTCCGCTTTGGCTGATGTCGATACCCTCACGGTTTTACCTTCTCCTCACCGTAGCAGGAGAAGTACGTCTCGGTGTGTCACATTAAACATCTTATTTTTCAAAACTTTCTTAAGTTTGTCAAATTTGACGGAAATTCGGCAACATAACAACTGCGCTTCGAATTTCCTCAAATTTGAGTCATGCCACATAACTGACATAATGCATGTTGTCTCATAAATTCCTCAATCAAATAAGCCTTTCAATCATAAAAACATACTTTCTCTTATTCATTTGTATCACATAGTCTCATGCATTATGCCCATAATATACCAAAATCATCATCACCACACAACATGAATCCTCATGTTATCAAACTCATGTCATTAACATATTCATACATAACACAAGCATACTCGCTTGGTCTCATTCTCACATCACACTTCCTATCTCATGGTGTCTTATGCTTTGGCCCTTATGGGTCTTAAACTTGTGTTTCAATTATCCTAACCTTTATTATGGATTCTATAACACCTAAGGGACCATTACCTATAATTCTTTCTAACATTTATGTTCACTAACTCATCCAATCAGCATCATATAGATTAAACATCATGATCATTACTTGACCATGGGGGATTCTAGGATCTACACCTTAGACTCTTTTCTAAGTTCCATCTTTGCCTAAGATCCTAGGTTCGACTTCTAGGCATAAACACTAATTATGAGCCATCTTCCTTAAACTCAATTATGCTAGAACAAAAGTTATTATTATTCTCGCGTCTAAGGGTGTTAAGATTTTAGTTCTCAAACCTTTCTATTTACTTAGTCCTTCCTAACCGTCAAAATTGTCCCTCACCTCTCTCAAACATAATCTTACGCATTCTAACTCCTCGAAACAGAATTCATACAGTGGCCAACAAGATAGAAACCAAAAGTATGTATCACGCACAATCGCATAAAATCATGTTATAAGTGCATACGAGTTACTAGTCTTTCTCTTGGAATAATTTCATGAGCAAAAAGGGTGTTCTGGTAATCGATTACATGTGCTTGGTAATCGATTACCAGGGACTAAATTTTATTCTGGGTTCAAAACAAGGGTAATCGATTACATAGGATGGTAATTGATTACCTAGGGCTAAATCTGTTTCCGAAAAAATAAGACATTCAGAATCGATTACCAACAGGTAATCGATTAGGTTTTAGGACCTTCTGGGCATGAAGACAGCCTTGGTAATCGATTACATTGTATGTTAATCGATTACCAAAACCAAAACCCTTCAAAAAACCACTTTGGTAATCGATTACCAGAACCTCGGAATTTGAGAAAACATGATTTTTGACACATTCCAAGCTATTTAAACACCTTGAGACCTCATAAAACATTTTTCCAACATTTTCCTGAAAACATCCTTACATTTTACAAAATCAAACCATCATTGTATCATACTAAAACACATCCACTTTTTTTATGATTAAAGTTTCCCTTTGAAGATACTTACGGCAAGTCTTTGAGCTTTAGGGTATTTAGGTGATAACATAAACTTAAATATGCAATGCACTTATTTTACTTTTTAAAAAATAAAGTGAGTGCCTAAAATAAATATGAGATGCATTATCATTATTATCTTTGAGTTTAAGTGATGACTTGAAATGTAAACATGAAATGCAAGCTTGGGGAAATTAAACATGACAATGCAAGTTCACTTAGTTGTTCTTGTATAACACCCTAATATTTAACCCTAATACGCCTAGGACGTATTAAGATTAACTATTAGTTATTACTTCCTTTTGAACATCATTTGTAAAATAACTTACAGAAAATACAGATAAATTTTTTTTTTTTTGAAATGGAATATGTAAAACAAAGTGTGAGCTTCGCGTATGACATAAATGAAACGTAAAGTGGAAGAGCAAATAAATCATACAAGACAAAAGCAATAAAGAACACCTCAATCCTCAAAACTTTCTTCATAACATTAATTAACATAGTTTAGTACATAACTATTGGAATATAAAGGAAATGCATAGAGTATTACCCATATACGTGGGCAGAGCTTGCAGTACATAGAAAGTGGAAATACATAAATGGAAAGGAAAATAAAAGCAAGTACATGGTAAATCCCCAAAAGATAAGACTCCCAACTATCACTACCCTCACCCTCCACGCCTCCTGATGACGCTAATCCTCGGATTGGGAGATGTAGCCCACGAACTCCAGAGCTCCTCGATGTAGCCCAACGAAGTGGAGATCTAGGCATGGGAATCGAGGGAACGGCGTGGCCTCCACGACGTGGTCGCCTCTCGCGTCGAACATGCCTCGCATGCCTCGGCTGGTGACGTGTCCTCGCTACCTCCACCGAGATCCATAGGGAACGAAGGGAAGAGCCCTCCAAAGGATCGGCCTCCGATCGAGAACGGGGAACATACTTGGGGAATCTATGTACCGCCGATGAAGAAGGATGGGCACGATGGGTCTCTCGTCACGGGTCACGTCCTTTCAAAGATCAGGTCATCGTCAAAAGGTGAAGTCGGATTGAAGCGATGGAGACGGGGAAAGCAAACGGGCGTCCACGTACACAAAACGCGCACCTCACAATGACCCTGGAAATGGTAGGACTGATGCTCGAGGTCATAGTGCACCTCCCAGGTGGGTGGGTCAATGAAGATCACGAATGACGCCATCGATGTCTGAAGACGTAACGGAAAGAAAAGAGAGAGGGTGAGAACCTAGCTAAAGAATCTCATAGGGAAAACCTCTATCCTAGTGTCATCGTTTATGCCCCTAGGAACCTTGGGTTTATTATGAAAAGGTTAAACATGCAAAGGTTCATTGGTTTTTCATAGAGGTCATTATCCAAGGTCCGTGTCTTTTATGATGAATCTTAATGCATGTATGCAACATAGCAAAATCATGAATGCATGACAATACTTTAAGCAAACTAAACAATGATCAATCAATATTTAAGTGGCATGTAACTTCTCTTGAATATCATTCCTTCTCTTCAAACTTGTGACACCAAACATCATAATAGTAACCGCACCCCTAAAACTAGGCTAGGAGCTCATACCTTAACTAATCGTCACTAGTTCTTACTTATCCTCTTGATAAGCGAATCATAAACATAATCATAATCATCATCATCCCGACTCCTAGAGTATGGGTAGGGGGCCTAAGGATCACCCATCATGGGGCTTTTTCCTTCTTCAAAACGCATCGACTGGTTAAGACCAACGACTTTGTCCGCTTTGAGGCTAATGTCAATGCCCTCACGGTTTTACCTTCTCCTCAGGAGGGGAGAAGTACGTCTCGATGTGTCACATTAAACATCTTGTTTCTCAAAACTTTCTTAAGTCTCTCAAATTTGACGGAAATTCGAGGCATAACAATGCGCCTCGAATTTCCTCAAATTTGAGTCATGCCACATAACTTACATAATACATGTTGTCTCATAAATTCCTCAATCAAATAAACCTTTCAATCATAAAAACGTTTTTCTGATTCATTTGTATCACATAATCTCATGCATTGTGCCCACAATATACCAAAATCATCATCACAACACACCATAAATCCTCATATCATCAAACTCATGTCATTAACACATTCACACATAACACAAGCATACTCGCTTGGTCTCATTCTCACATCACACTTCCTACCTCATGGTGTCTTATGCTTTGCCCCTTACGGGTCTTAAACTTGTGTTCCAATTATCCTAACCTTTATTATAGATCCTATAACACCTAAGGGATCATTACCTATAATTCTTTCTTTTATGTTCACTAACTCATCCAATCAGCATTGTATAGATTAAACATCATGATCATTACTCGACTATGGGGGATTCTAGGATCTACACCTTAGACTCCTTTCTAAGTTCGTCTTTGCCTAAGATCCTAGGTTCGACTCCTAGGCATAAACACTAATTATGAGCCATCTTCCTTAAGCTCAATTATGCAGGAACAAAGGTTATTATTATTCTCGTGTCTAAGGGTGTTAAGATTTTAGTTCTCAAACCTTTCTATTTACTTAGTCCTTCCTAACCGTCAAAATCGTTCCTCATGTCTCTCAAACATAATCTTACGCATTCTAACTCCTCGAAACAAACTTCATACAGTGGCCAACAAGATAGAAAACCAAAAGTATGTACCACGCACGATCGCATAAAATCATGTTGAGTGTACACGTTGCTAGTCTTTCTCTTGGAATAATTTCATGAGCAAAAGGGTGTTCTGTAATCGATTACTAGGACTAAATTTTATTCTGGGTTCAAAACAAGGGTAATCAATTACATAGGATGGTAATCGATTACCTAGGGTTATATCTATTTCTAGAAAATGAAGAACATCGAAGTAATCGATTACACAAATAGGTAATCAATTACATGGTTTTGAGGACCGATTATGGGCATGAAGAACAGCCTTGGTAATTGATTACATTGTATGGTAATCGATTACCAGAACTAAAAATCCTTCGAAAAACCACTCTGGTAATCGATTATATAAGCTGGTAATCGATTACCAGAACTTCCGAAATTTGAGAAAACATGATTTTTGACACATTCCAAACTATTTAAACACCTTGAGACCTCATAAAACATTTTTCCAACATTTTCCTGAAATCATCCTTACATTTTACAAATTCAAACCATCATTGTATCATACCAAAACACATCCACTTTTTATGGTTAAAGTTTCCTTTTGAAGATACTTAGGGCAAGTCTTTGAGCTCTAAGGTATTTAGGTGATAACATAAACTTAAACATGCAATGCACTTATTTTACTTTTTATAAAATAAAGTGAGTGCATAAAATAAATATGAGATGCATCCTCATTATATCTTTAAGTTTAAGTGATGACTTGAAATGTAAACATGAAATGCAAGCTTGGGAAATTAAACATGACAATGCAAGTTCACTTAGTTGTTCTTGTGAGTTAGTGATGGCATCAAAATAAACATGCTATGCAAGGCATAAACTTAAACATGAATGCAACTTGTTTTATCTTTGCTAGAGCTCTTGCAAGACTTTTAGAGGAACATTACTAGCCTAACCCAACATGTATCTTGAACAAATAGGGAATGAGCTTTAGAGTTCTTAGCACCAAATCTTCAAAGAAGACTTTGGATTGAACTTCATCATCAAGCTCATGAGTGTGGACTAAGACGAAAACATCAATGCTCAACAAAACATCATAAATAAAACAACTCATATTCTTTATTTTATTGCTCATGGGCTTCAATCTAGAGTAAACTCTTAGAACGGCCGACCAACTTTAAGGTTGGCAAGGGTAAGCTTAGAGCTCTTTGAAATCTTAGGATTAATTTTTCTTAACAAAACTTTTGTGATCTACTTTACATTTTTAGCAAACTTTGTCCAAACCAAGGCAAAAGGAACCGAAATCCTTCAAAGGAAAAGGGAAAGGAAACCAAAATCACTCAAGAAAGAAAGGAAAAGGAACGAAAATTATAAGCAAGGAAAAGAAAGAAACACAAGCATGTATGGTCCAAGACCAAGTTGTTTCAAGCTTTAGAGGTTTCTCACATGACAACAACAAGTCATTATCTTGAAACCTCATCATCAAGCTCATGTTCTCTTTATAAAAAGGCCTCTTGGCCCAAAAGAAAAAGGAAGAGGAAAAGAGTTTGAAAACAAGAGAAAACTAGAACTTTTCTTGAAGAACACAAACAAAAACATTAAAACAAAACCCCTACCTAAGGAAGTCTTTGAGAGAGATAAAAGGAAGCTTTGTTTTTCTTGATGAAATGAGAAGGAAATCCTCTTGAAACTTGGAGGAAGAATTCAGCCAATGTGATGGAATTTGAGAGGAATTGAGAGAATTTTTGCAAGAAGTGTAAACTTAACAAATGAACCAAAGTGTGAAAAGGTTCATCAAGGCTTAGTATTTATAGAAATTTTCAACATTGAGGCTTCAATGGGGGAGGAGGAATCGGTGCCATTTGGAGAGGAGGAGGGAGGAAATATCTCTTACAAATGTATGGTTTTGAGTATGGTTTCAAGCATGGTTGAGTATAGGCACAAGTATGGGCAACACATAGCTCTTTGAGTGAGATAAAATTCAACATGTGACACTTTTCTTGGGCCATGAATTCGGCCAGATTGGGCAGCCAAGGGGGAGGTTAATTTGTTCATGTAATTGTGGTTTAGGGGTGTGTTTAGGTGTTTCTTTGATTAAGGTTTTGGTTAGGAGTTGTAAGAAAGTGTTTAGGTGAGGTAATTGGCTAATTAAGGTTGTCAAGACTTGATTAGGAGGGTAATCTTGCTAGATTAATAATTTAAAATCATTCTTTTGGTCAAATGAGGTATGACACAATCCTTAATTTAAGGAATTGGAAAGAGAAAATACTATTCAAGATTCCATGACTAGGAATCTTGAATTAAATGCAATTAGAGTTTATCCAAGCAATCTTAGGTTCTAATTAACCTTAATAAATCATTTTGACTCTAGATTAATTATCGAAATAAATTAATCTTCGATTAGAGCCTAATATTGCTTAGGTTTGCTTAATTGCGTCATTAGGCTCACTGTACACTGTTCTAGGGGCAAAATGGTAATTTTTCACTAAATGCCCGGGACCTCCCTGCCCAAACTAGACATCAAATATCACTCATAAACATCATTCCAAACTTCCTGGAAAAGTTCCAAGCTCAAACGACACCTTTTACCCGTGTAGAATAGGAGGGGTATTTTGGTCATTTTGAGCCGAAAGTTGAAAAACGGGATTTTCACTTCGGATATCAAACATAACAGTTATAACCCCTTCAAACATTGAGTTGACCTATCGAGGACTGCTGGGCAACTGCCTTTAATTCTGGTAAAAATGACCTCAGGGCATTTTGGTCATTTGTACTCAAATAGCAGAAATCGGGCATTACATCTTGAGAGTTTAGTGATGGCATCAAAATAAACATGCTATGCAAGGCATAAACTTAAACATGAATGCAACTTGTTTTCTCTTTACTAGAGCTCTTGCAACACTTTTAGAGGGACATTACTAGCCTAACCCAACATGTATCTTGAACAAATGGGGGATGAGCCTTAGAGTTCTTAGCACCAAATCTTTAAAGAAGACTTTGGTTTGAACTTCATCATCAAGCTCAAGAGTGTGGACTAAGACGAAAACATCAACACTCAACGAAACATCATAAATAAAACTACTCATATTCTTTATTTTATTGCTCATGGGCTTCAATCTAGAGTAAACTCTTAGAACGGTCGACCAACTTTAAGGTTGGCATGGGTAAGCTTAGAGCTCTTTGAAAACATGTGATTAATTTTTCTTTAACAAAGCTTTTATGATCTACTCAATATTTTCAGCAAACTTTGTTCAAACAAAGGAAAAGGAAATTGAAATCATTCAAAGGGAAAAGAAAAAGGAACCGAAAAATAAAACCAAGGAAAAGAAAGAAACACAAGCATGTATGGTCCAAGACCAATTTGTTTCAAGCTTTAGAGATTTCTCACATGGCATCACAAGTCCATTATCTTGAAACCTCATCATCAAGCCAAAGTTTTTTTTTCTCAACAAAGGCTCTAGGCCGAAAATAAAAAGGAGAGAAGAAGAACTTAAGAAAACCAAGAGAAACACTAGAACTCTTCCTTAAAGGAAGCACACAAAACTTGGAAAATAAACCCCTACCTAAAGAAGTCTTGAAGAGAAGAAGGAAAGCTTTGTTTCTTGAAAGGAAAGAGAAGGAAATCCTTCTTGGAAACTTGATGAAGAACTCGGCCAAGGGAGGAGGAAAAGAGGTTCTTTGAGTTTAGGAAGAAAGCTTGAAGTTTGCTCAAGTGTGTAAACATTCAAAGAGCTTTCAAGCTAGTATATTTATAGAAGATTGAGAGCTCATGGATGGCCTAGAGGAGGGAGGAGTGGCCGGTCACTTTGAAGGAGAAGGAGAGAAGAAATATCTCTTACAAGACATGGCTTTGAGTATGGGTTAAAGCATGGTTGAGTATAGGTATAAGTATGGGCAAGGCATGGTCTTTGAAGTGAGGAAAAATTCAACATGTGGCACTTCTTTTGGGTGAGAATTCGGCAGCTTATGCAGCCAAGGGGAAGGGATTTTGTTCATGTAATTGTGGTTTAAGGATGTGTTTAGGTGTTTCTTTAATTAAGGTTTTGATTAGGAGTTTGTAAGAATGTGTTTAGGTGAGGTAATTGGGTAATTAAGAATGTCAAGACTTGATTAGGGAGTGGTCATACTAGATTAACAAATTAAATTTATTTTCTTAGAAAAATGAGGTATGGCACAATTCCGTAATTTAAGGAATTGGAAGAGAAAACACTATTCAAGATTCCATGACTAGGAATCTTGAATTAAAAAATGCAATTAGAGTTTATCCAAGCAATCTTAGGTTCTAATTAACCTTAATAAATTATTTTCACTCTAGATTAATTATCGAAATAAATTAATCTTCGATTAGAGCCTAATATTGCTTAGGTTTGCTTAATTGCGTCATTAGGCTCATTGTACACTGTTCTAGGGGCAAAATGGTAATTTTGCACTAAAACTGCAGGACCTTTCTGCAACTAGACATCAAATATCACTCATAAACATCATTCCAAACTTCCTGGAAAGTTCCAAGCTCAAACGGCACTTTTTACCCATGTAGAATACGCAGGGTATTTTGGTCATTTTGAGTCGAAAGTTTGGAAAACGAGATTTTCACCTCGGATATCAAACATAACAGTTATAACCCCCTTCAAACATTGAGTTGACCCATTCAAGGACTCCAAGGCAACAGTCCTTGAATTCTGGTAAAATGACCTCAGGGGCATTTTGGTCATTTGTACTCAAATAGCAGAAATGGCGTTACAATAAAGATCCATAATGAAAGTTAGAATCATTAAAACATAAGTTTAAGACCCATAAGGGCCAAAGCATAAGACACCATGAGGTAGGAGGTGTGATGTGAGAATGAGCTAAGTGGTATACTCGTGATGAATATGAATATGTTAATGCCATGAATATGAGACTATATGTGTATTTGTGACACGTTGTTGTGATGATGCGGTATGCTATGCTTAAGATGCATGAGAATGCAAAATATGAATGAGTTAGGAGGGTATGCTCCTATGATTAAGAGATTTATTTGATTGAGAAATTTCATGAGAACAACATGTGTGATTTGAGTTATGTGGCATGACTCAAATTTAAGGAAATTCGGAGTGATGTCATTATGCTGCCAAATTTTCGTCAAATTTGAGGGACTTGAGAAAGTTTTGAAAAGAAATATTTTTTTATGTGACATGCCGAGACGCATTTCTCCTGCTACGGTGAAGAGAAAGGAAACCCGTGGGGATGGTCGTGGAGCCATATCGAAGCGGACAATGTCACTGATCTTAACCGATGATGCATTTGACAGACAGACATACTTCTCCTGCTACGGTGAGCGAAGGTAAAACCGTGAGGGCATCGACATTAGCCAGCCAAAGTGGACAAAGTCACTGGTCTTAACCAATTGATGCGTTTCGAGAAGGAAGAAAGTCCCATAATGGGTGATTCCTTAGGTCCCTTGCCGCACTCTGGGAGTTGAGGTTATTATTTTTATGATTATGATTCTTATCAAGAGGATAAGTAAAAACTAGTGACAACTTGTTAAGATATGAGCTCATAGCCTAGTATCAGGGGTCGGTTACTATTTTTACATACCATGATGTCACAAGTTTGAGAAATGAGAAAAGTTGTAAAGCATTTTGCTTATGAAAGAGAGAAGTTGATTATGAGAAAGTACATGCCACTTATATAAGAATTGGTTGTCGATGAGATGTTTTATTTGGTTTGTTGCATAAAGTATTGCCATGCATTCATGTTTTGGTATGCTGCATACATGCATTAAGATTCATCATAAAAGACACGGACCTTGGATAATGCTTTTATGAAAACCTCACAATGAACTTTAGCATGTTAACCTTTTATAATAAACCCAAAGTTCCTGGGACGTAAACGATGACACTAGGATAGAGGATTCCCTCCTGAGATTCTTTAGCAAGATTCTCACCCCTTCTCTTCTTTCCTTACGTCTTTAGATTCTAATAGCGTCATTCGTGATTTTGTTGATACGCCCGTGTGGGATGTGCACTACGATCCAGACATCAGTCCTACCATTTCGAGGGTCATTGTGCCATGTGTAGTTTTGCATACATGGGACACCCGTTGATTTCCCGGTCTCAGCTTCGCTTCACCCGACCTCTCCCTATGGCGATGATTTGATCTTCGAGAGGATGCGACCTCGCGCGGGCAGACCACTGTGCCCGACCATCATCTCCGAGTGCTTGACTATCTCGAGTACGTGCCCCTTATACCTCGTTGCGGGAGGGACCTATTTAAGGATTCTCCGACCCCTATTCGGAGGATTCCACCGAAGGGTAGCGAGGACACAGTCTCAGCCGAGGCTTATGAGGCTTGTACGTCAGCCTGAAAGGGGCCTCGCCGAGGGGCCATGTTCCGCCGATCCGCATGCCCATGTCCCCTCTTCATTGGGCCACATTCGAGGAGCTCGGCAATTTAAGGCCTACGTTTCCCTAACCGAGGATTAGCGGCATCCGTAGGCTCTAGAGGGAGGTTTGCTTTTAGCCGGTGTATCTTTTGGGGTTTTCCATTTATTTACTATTATGTTTCTTGTTTCTTTCCTTGTATTTATGTTTCTTGTCCTAAGCTTTGCCCATTTATATGGGTATGACTTTATGCTTTTTATGTTTCGATTGTTGTACTAAAACTATAGTATTTAATATTATGATGGTTGTTTCTATGGTTGAGGTGTACTTACTTGCTTTATATTGTGTGATTTCTTTCCTCTGCTGCTTACGTTTCGCTTATGTTGTACGTGAGGCTCGCATTTTGTTTTACATATTCCATTTCAAAAAAAAAAAATTACTCGTATTTTCTACTAAGTAATTTTACAAACGAGTTTCAAAGGGAAGTAATAACTAATAATTAATCTTAATACGTTTTAGGCTTGTTGGGTTAAATATTAGGGTGTTACATTATGGTATCAGAGTAGTTCAATTCTCACGGAGCCTAGGATTGGACTAACCATGCTTTATAGGCATGATATGGTAGTATGTCATGTATAGTGCTTAGCTATTAGAGATAAGCTATAGGATAGACATGCATGACCCTCTGATTGCCTGCCATGGTAACTAGCTTATCTAGCTTGGAATATTGAGCCTGATCACCTCAGTGTTTGTTGACTTGTGTGTTTAGGGACCAATGGCACCCAGACAAAATAGGAATGCGAACGAAAGAGAACAAAGGAATGAGACCGCAAGCTGTACGCGAGATGGCTAGAGCGATGGAACGCATGTTCGATCACATGAATCAACCAAGGGATGCTCAAGGTCCCCGCGAGGCCATGGAACAAGCCCATTTTGGGGAGTTCTACAAGGCTAATCCCCCAACCTTCCGTGAAGCCTTGAACCCGACAACAGATGAGTGGATCAAGAACATGGAAAAGGTCTACTCGGTAGTTGCCTGCTGGAAGGAGCAGAAGGTTACCTTTGTTGTTTACATGATGGAATCCGACAGAGTTTTGGTGGGCTGGCACCAAGAGGCTGCTTGAAGCTACGGGTACAATGATCAACTGGGACTGTTCAAGACTTACTTCTATGAAAAGTATTTCTGGAGTCCGTGAGGAACGTGAAGGACATCGAGTTCATGCAATTGACCCAAGGCGGATTTTCTGCGCTAGTACATGGCAATGTTCAAAGAATTGATCAAGTTTCTCGGGTTTCCAACGGAATCCCGAAGAGGTTTGGAAGTGTGTTAAGTATGAGGCCGGGTTGAGGGTCGAGTTTAACATGGTTGTGGCATACATGGAGATTAGAGACTTCCCATCCTAGTCAACAAGTGCCAAATCATAGAGGAAAGGCACAAGAAGCTGAGCGCCGCAAGGGTGGATCGTCTCCGTGGGTTGGGACCTAAGCCCAGAGGTTCAAGCCGTCGCATCAAAATCAACCAAGGAACCACTACCATCCCTACCAATCCAACCAGTTCAAGCAATAACACCAACAACAACATCATCAACAATAACAACAACAAAGGGGAGCTGCAACCAAACCTTCGGCAATACTCGTCGCCATTCAACCACAACGGCCGCGGGAACCGCAACAATCAACAAGGAGGATTGGGCGGTCCTCGCAACAATAACCATCAAGGAGGGCCTAATGGGAACAAGAATAAGGCATCCCAAGGAGCCCCCTGCTTTCCCGAACCCACGCACAGTGTGTTCGCGATGCGGAAAAGTGATGGCAATCTCCCTTGTCATGCGGGACAAGGGGTATGCTTCCGATGTGGCAAGCCCGGCCACTACGCTAAGGATTGTAGAGCGGAGGGTCATCAAGCCAGAACCCCAAGCCGCAACACCAAGGGAAGGTCTTCACCCTCAATGCGGAAGACGCCGAGATCCAATGACCTCATCGAAGGTAAGTGCGAATTAAATGGTAGAACCTTAACTGTACTATATGACTCTTGGCTACTCATTCTTTCATCTCACATGCTAGTGTCGAGTATTTGAATTTGAAAGTTTCTAAGCTTCCTTTTGACCTTATTGTTTCTACCCCTACAAATCGTCCTGTACATACCTAACTCCTTTAAATTGTCTTCTTACTATTGAAAATAGGTCCTTTATCATAGATTTGATATGTTTACCTTTGAAAGACATAGGAGTAATTCTTGGCATGGATTGGCTTTACGCTAACCATATGTTGTTAGATTGTTACACCAAATCTGTTATTTTCGTTATCCCCTAGTAAAACTAGTCAAACATTGAAACTCTATGTAAATTTCGTAGATGTCTTCTGTAGTGGGGAGAAAACTAAGGGATATGTCCTTCTAGCCGCTAGTGAGGTAGACTTTGAGCAAAACATAGATGATATACCAGGAGTAAGAGAGTATTTCGAGGTATTTCCGATGAGATACCGAGTTCCCTCCCAGAGAGAAGTGGAGTTCTCCATTGAGTTAGTTCTGGGAACGGGACCTATCTCGATAGCCCCTTATAGAATGTCACCCTTGGAGTTGAAGGAATTAAAACCCAGTAGAGGAGCTAGAGAAAAATTTCATAAGGCCTAGTGCTTCACCATGAGGAGCCCCAATTTTGTTTGTTAAGAAAAAGGATGGAAGCACAAGGTTGTGTATAGACTATAGGCAATTGAATCGTGTAACGGTGAAAAACAAATACTCTTTGCCTAGGATTGATGATCTCATGGACCAATTAAAAGGAGCGGTGGTATTCTCTAAGATTGATTTGAGGTCGAGATACCACCAATTAGGGTGAGAGATGAGGATATACCTAAAACTGCCTTTAGAACACGGTCAGACACTTTGAGTTCGCCATGATGTCTTTGGATTGACAAATGCACCCGCCGTGTTCATGGACTACATGAATAGGATCTTTAGACCCTATTTAGATAAGTTCGTGGTCATTTTCATAGATGATATACTCATCTATTCGAAGACTCACCAGGAGCATGAACGTCATCTAAGGATGGTTTTAGAGGTTTTGAAGGAGAAGAAATTGTATGCTAAGCTTTCTAAGTGTGAATTTTGGTTAGAGGAAGTGAAGTTTTGGGACATGTAGTGTCGAAAGGAGGTATAGTTGTTGACCCCAGTAAGATAGAAGCTGTGATGAATTGGGATAGACCAACCACGTAACGGAAATACGGAGCTTTTGGGTTTAAGGGCTATTACCATAGATTTATCAAAGGATTTTCCCACATTGCCCTTCCCTAACTATGCTCACTAGGAAGAACACCCATTTTCATGGAATCCGATTGTGAGAAGAGCTTCCAAGAGCTAAAAGAAAGGTTAACCTCAACCCCAGTTTTGGTTTTACCCAACCCCAATGTATCCTTCGAGGTATATTATGATGCTTCGGGTAAAGGTTTAGGTTGTGTGTTGATGCAAAATAGGCAAGTAGTAGCCTATGCATCTAGACAACTCAAGCCTCACAAGGTGAACTACCCCACCCATGACCTAGAGTTGGCCGCATAGTGTTTGCCTTGAAGATTTGGAGGCATCACTTATATGGAGTAAGGTTTGAAGTTTTCTCCGATCATAAGAGTCTTACGCATCTCTTTGATCAAAAGGAGTTAAACATGAGGCAAAGAAGGTGGATGGAGTTTCTAAAGGACTATGATTTTGGCTTAAGTTACCACCCAGGCAAGGCCAATGTGGTCGTCGATGCCTTGAGTCGAAAATCATTACGCATCTCTCACATGATGGTCAAGGAAGTTGAGCTAATAGAGAAGTTTAGGGATATGAATTTGGGGATGTCTATGTCAAAAAAGAGTGTGAAGATATGCCATCTTACAGTAACAAGTGGGTTTAAATAGAGGGTCATGATGGAACAAGTAGAAAATGAGGAGTTTAGAGAGACCCTCGAAGCGGTTAAGGCTGGTAAGCTTAAGGGATATGAGCAAGGGACCGATGGGTTGTGGAGATTTGAAGGGCGGATCTGTGTCCTGCAAGATGGTGACCTCTGAGAAAGTATCTTGGAGGAAGCCTACAAAAGCCACTTCACCATCCATCCTGGTGCTACCAAGATGTATCAGGATCTAAAGAAGATGTTCTGGTGGCTAGGATTGAAAAAGGACATAGTTGCCTGGGTTAGTAAGTGCTTGGTCTGTCAAAAGTGAAGATTGAGCACCAAAAACCTTTAGAAATGTTGCAACCTTTGCCTATCCCCAAATGGAAGTGGGATAGCATATCCATGGATTTTGTGACCGGCTTACCTAGGACCCAAGCGCCATGATGCTATTTGGGTAATAGTGGACAGGTTAACCAAGTTAGCCCATTTCCTACCGATCAAGATCACCTTTTCCCTAGATAAGTTAGCCCAGTTGTACATCCAAGAGATGGTGAGATTGCATAGAGTTCCATCGACGATAATCTCAGATCGAGATCCGCGGTTTACGTCAAGTTTTTGGGGAGCCTTTCAAAATGGGTTTAGTTCAAAGCTGTGTTTAAGCACGGGCTACCACCCTCAAACAGATGGACAATCAGAAAGAACTATCCAAACCTTGGAAGATATGCTGAGGGCATGTGTTTTGGATAGAAAGGGAGTTGGGATAAGTACCTGCTACTTATTGAGTTCACGTATAACAATAGTTATCATGCGAGCATCGGTATGGCACCGTACGAAGCCTTGTACGGAAGGAAATGCCAGTCACCTTTGTGTTGGCATGATCCGGAGAATAAAGAGTTTTGGGACCGAAAGTAGTTAGGGAAACCAGGAGCAAATAAGAAAGATCAAGGATAGAATCTTGACTGCTTAAAGCGACAAAAAAGCTATGCGGACAAGCGGCGAAAGCCGTTAGAGTTCCAAGAAGGCGAGCATGTTTTCTAAGAATTACCCCCACTATAGGTATAGGTAGAGTCATGCGAGTCAAAAGCTGAGTCCCAATTTCTCGGTCCTTTGAAATTCTTCAGAGAATCGGGATGGTAGCCTACAAAATAGCCCTACCTCCTAACCTGTTAAATCTTCATGACGTCTTTCACGTCTCCCAACTAAGAAAATACCAATCCGATCCTAGCCATGTGTTAGAACCAGAGCATGTGCAGTTAAGGAAGGACTCACTTTCAATCTGCCAGACGAGGATCGTGGACCGTGGTATGAAGCAGTTGAGGAACAAGTCCGTTCCTTTGGTAAAAATGGCATGGGGATGCGATAAGATGGAGGAATATACGTGGGAGCTGGAATTGAAAACGGATGAAGTATCCTGAGCTTTGAGGTAACGAATTTCGAGGGCGAAATTCTTTTTAAGGAGGGGAGTAATGTAATGCCCAGATTTTTTTTTGAGTACAAATGACCAAAATGCCCTTGAGGTCATTTTTACCTAGAATTCGAGGGAAGCTGACCCAGTCCTTCAATAGGTCAACTCAATGTTCGAAGGGGATTATAACTGTTATGATTGATATCCGAGGTGAAAATCTCGTTTTCAAACTTTCGGCTCAAAATGACCAAAATATCCCTACGTGTTTTACGCGGTAAAGGTGCTGAGCCCAACTTTCCAAAAGTTTGGAATGATGTTTATGAGTGGTATTTGATGTTTAGTTGAGCAGGAGGTCCAGTAGTTTTAGTGCAAAATTACCATTTTGCCTCTAGACAGTGTACAGTGAGCCTAATGACGTAATTAAGCAAACCTAAGCAATATTAGGCTCTAATAAAAGATTAATTTATTTTGATAATTAATCTCAAGTCAAAATAATTTATTAAGGTTAATTAGAACTTAAGATTGCTTAGTTAAACTCTAATTACATTCTTTGATTCAAGATTCCTAGTCATAGAATCTTGAATAGTATTTTCTCTCTCCAATTCCTTAAATTAAGGAATTGTGCCCATACCTCATTTGACCAAAAGAATGATTTTAAATTGTTAATCTAGCAAGATCACTTCTCTAATCAAGTCTTGACAACCTTAATTAGTCATTACCTTACCTAAACACTTTCTTATAAACTCCTAACCATAACCTTAATCAAAGAAACACCTAAACACATCACTAAACCACAATTACATGAACAAATTATTCTCCCCCTTGGCTGCACAAGAAGTGGTTGAACACTCTTCCCCTTAATTCCATCACATGTTGATTTTTCTTCACTCCAAAGACCATGCTTTGACTATACTTGAAGCCATACCTCACTAAGCTTTGCCCATGCCTAAGCCCATACCAATCAAGAAATATTCCTTCTCCCTTGCCCTCAAGGCCGTCGGCCTTCCTTCCTTGTGCAGCCTCCATGTTGCAAAATTTCTATAAATGCCAAGCTTTGAAGAGCCTTGTTACACTTTAGGTTATTTGCTAAGTTTGGCTTTCTTGCACTATCTCTCATTTTTCTCAAATTTCTCTTCATCTTGCTCTTCTTTTTCCTTCCTCAAAGAAACCTTTCCACCACCACAAACCACCACAAACAACCTTGAACCACCACTCCCCACCTCAAATCACCTCTTAAACACTTAACCTTTCCATTTCCAAGCTTGCTTACTCAAGGAAAAAACATCTTCCTTGAGCTTCCTCTTTGGCCAAACACACATCCACATCCAAGAGAAAATTTTGTCTTCTCATTTCTTCAAGGATCAAGCTTTCTATCATCCTTTTCAAAGGCTTCCTTAGGTAGGAGTTTTGTTTCAAATTTTTTACTTGTTTTCTTCAAGAAAAGTTCAAGTTCTCTCTTGGTTTTTCAAGCCTTTCCTCCTATTTTCTTTTTCGGCCATGAGGCATTTTCATGAGAAAAACTTTAGCTTGATGATGAAGTTTCAAGATAATGGTCTTGTGATGCCATGTGAGAAACCTATAAAGTTTGAAAAACTTGGTCTTGGACCATACATGCTCTTGGTTTCTTTGCTTTTTTTTTCTTAAAGCTTCAGTTTTCTTTCCTTTTCCCTTGAATGGCTTCGGTTTCCTTTTCCTTTATATGAACAAAGTTTGCTAAAAATGTTAAGTAGATCACAAAATTTTTGTTAAGAAAATTAATCATATATTTTCAAAGAGCTCTAAGCTTATCCTTGCCAACCTTAAAGTTGGTCGCCGTTCTAAGAGTTTTACTCTAGATTGAAGCCCATGAGCAATAAAATAAAGAATATGACTTAGTTCTTTGTATGTTTGTTTAGACAAAGTGTTGAGCTTTGTGTCCATTTTCTTGAGCTTGATGATGAAGTTCAAAACCAAAGGCTTCTTTGAAGACTTGATGCTAAGAACTCTAAAACTCACTTTATGTTGTTAAGATACATATTAGGTTAAGGTTATAATGTTCCTCTAAAGTCTTGTAAAAGCTCTAGTTAAGATAAAATGAGTTGCATTCATGTTTATGTTTATGTCTTGCATAGCATGTTTATTTGATGTCATCACTAAGCTCTCAAGAATAACTAAATGAACTTGCATTATCATGTTTAAATTTTCAAGCTTGCATTTTATGTTTATATTTCAAGTTATCACTTAATCTTTAAAGATAATAATGAGGTTGCATCTCATATTTATTTTATGCTCTCACTTTATTTTATACTGAAAAGTAAAGCAAGTGCATAGCATGTTTAAGTTTATGTCATCACTTAAATATCTTAGAGCTCAAAGACTTGCCCAAGTATCTTACATAAAGTTTTAGAAATGGAGGCATTTCAAGAATGCCATTTCGGCCTTGTGATGATGATGGTGGACTTGAGATGAGTTTATCTAATCATAAGTGCCCATAGTCTAAGTCTTGGAATTTTTCTAAGCTTAGGTGTGTTTAAAGAACCTTATGAACAAAGTTTTATGTTTTAAATCTATTCCTTGAGCTAAATAATTTAGCTACTGACCTTACCCATTTTTTTATGATTTTAATGAGAGGAATTGGTTTCTAAAAGAGTTTTGAGTTCCTAAAATGATTCCAAGAGAAACTAGCAACTTATATGCATTTAAATCATGAGATTATGTGATTATATGATGCTTGTATTTTTGGTTCTGCCTTGAGCACTTGGCTACTATATAAATTCTGTTTTATGGTGTTAAAATGTGTGAAATTATGTTTGAGTGAAGCAAGGAATGATTTAGGAAAATTAGGAAAGAACAAGTAACTAGAAAGGACTTAAAATGTGAATTCTAGAACACTTAGATGCACAAATTGTAAATTCTATTACAGCATAAATGGACTTAAGAAAAATGGTTTATAATTAGTGGATATGTGTAGGAATCCCTCATAATTGGTTTAGGAGTTGATTATAGGGCCTTAGGAGAAGACGGAACTTAGAAAGGGTCAAAGACGGAGATTCTAGGACCTCGTAAGCACATGACAAAATTCTGCCCAAAGTGATGAAGTGCTGTTTGGTTATGTTAGTAAGCATAAACATTAGAGGAAATTATAGGCAATAATTCCTTAGGTGTGATAAAGATCCATAATGAAAGTTAGAATCATTAGAACATAAGTTTAAGACCCGTAAGGGCCAAAGCATAAGACACCATGAAGTGTGATGTGAGAATGAGACTGAGTAGGTGTACTCGTGATGAATATGAATATGTTAATACCATGAATATGAGACTATATGTGTATTTGTGAAACATTGTTGTGATGATGTGGTATGCTATGCTTAAGATGCATGAGAATGTGAAATATGAATGAGTTAAGAGGGTATGCTCCTTGATTACGAGATTTATTTGATTGAGAAATTTCATGAGAACAACATGTATGATTTGAGTTATGTGGCATGACTCAAATTTGAGGAAATTTGGAGTGATGTCGTTATGCTGCCGAATTTCCATTAAATTTGAGGAACTTGAGAAAGTTTTGAAAAGAAAGATTTTTATATGTGACATGCCTAGATGCATTTCTCCTGCTGAGGAGAAAGGAAACCCGTAGGGGGTGGTCATGGAGCCATATCGAAGCGGACAATGTCACTAGTCTTAATTGTAACATCCTCCCAAGTACAACAACATTCTTAAGCCATGATATCATACTCGAGAATTGTTACTTGTTAATTATGGACCTTTCTTAATTATCTATAGCAAGCTCGATTCACGTGCGAGATAACTAAGCGTAATTCTATTAAAACATATTACAAGTAAACACCATATTCATTTAATACACAGCTAAAATACAAAAGGAAGCTCCTCTATGAGCTTTACTACATGTTTATCCTCTAATACATTTACATACATTTTCCATCCCACTAAGTACAATAGAATAAAATAGTAACTACTATACTATTGCGGTCCCATATTCCTTTGCGTAGCATCGTCCTTTGGCTTAACCTGGAGGCGACACGGAAACACAAACCATAGGGATGAGAATTTTATAATTCTCAGTAGGGCAATTCCCCAATCACAATCATAATGTCATCGTCATCGCCCAGCCACTTCGGTTTATTCAGAAAACTATGATCATGCAATATACTCTAAAGGTTCATTTTAAAATTCCAAAATCATCCTTCTGAAGTGGGTAGCTTTTAATAATCAATCAGTACGTGTACATATATCCAGAAGTTCAAACCCATAGTAAGTAAATCTAGTTAAAGGATTTCATATGATATGGATAATGCATGTGTCAAATACAATAAAGTTATCTCAAAGTGACCTGGTTTCCATCATGGGCATAGAAAGCCAATTAGTGCATTTTTCTTTTCATTGACATAGGAAAGACTTAGTTTATACCCAACGGGTATTTTCAGTGGACAATTCCACAATAGATCCATTTATACCCAACGAGTATTTATGGTGGATCACACCACACAAAGGAAATAGAGCTTGTAAGGACTGAGCTTATTCCTATATGTGATCATCGAACTTCATTTTTTTCCATTTCCGAATCACACAGATCTATTCCTAGCTGATACGTCTATCGACTATAAATTGGGGATTTCTCTTTTCAATTTCCTTCCCTCATTCAACCTAAGTCTTGTTTGTTTTGTCCATATGTCAGAACATGCACGACTGAAATTTATATATATTCTCTTTTCTCAAATGCATGCATAATACATATACAAGCATCCATTCACAATATAATCTCAATCATGCCTCTAGCATACTTTTATATGTCACAAGTCACATAGCCAAACACTTAATATCAAACACTCATATCATACTAGAAGCCAAAATGCCATTACATTCTCAATTCAAAGCATTGTTTCATTTCCAACACAATGGGCAGTTTTCACCCTATTGTAGCACAATTTGTTTTGCTCATCAAACGATCAATATAGAGGTTATAAAAATTCTCTAGCACACTTCAATGTGTCTAGGAGACCTTGTAAAAATTTCATAGCAAACGGGGCTCCCTAGCCATGTAATTAAATTATAAAAATTTAGTGGTTGGAAGCCACTCATTCACAGCTTAGATCAAGGCCCTTACAATTTTTAACCCTAATAAATTATTGAATCAACTCACAATAAAATTCACCATCCAAAAATTTGAAAGGCTAATTCACAATGATACTTCAATATGTTGATAACTTCGTGTAAAAATTTTAAAGGCTAATTCAATCATTTGTTGTGGTAATAAAATGGGAAACTTTATTGCTTCAGTCTCAACAATCAGGACACATCTGCCTCATTTCGGTTTCTGATTTTTCTGAGGCATCAAACCTTAAAAATAACACCTAAGAAAATTCATGTAGTTATTTTAAGTTGTTCTTTTCAACATATAATTTTTATAGCTCATGAAAACACCCACAAATATACCAGAAAATTTGTGAACCACTGCTGCCTAGGACAAAGAAATTTCAGAAACCTAGTCCAAACTTATTTTGATAAAAACCCTCTTTTACCACCATCCAAACACAACACCAAAAATCACACATCAATATCAACATAATATCAACCAAAAAAACCAGAAATTTCGGACCTAGGTCATGCCAAAACAGATCAGAAAAATTTGACAAAGAAAGGCAACAGAAACCCTACTTGCAGTAACCTATTAGCTCCTTGGCTTCAAGATTAACTAAACTTGATTCCTTCTCCTCCAAAGCTCCCAATCCAACTTCAAACCCCTCTGATATCAGTGAGGTATGAGGTACAAGATAAGGTTTTGATGAGGAATGAAAATTTTATTTGGTTAGATTGGTAGAGAATTAGGTGTAGAACAAGTTTTGTGAAGAACTTTTGATGATCCAACAACTCTAGCTTGGAGTTTTTGGGCTTGGAACTCAAGAACAAGCTCTTGAGGACAACAATGGTGACTGTTCTTCTTCCTCTTACTGACCACGAAATTGCTCTTGTCTTGGAGAAGTTGGTGACTAAACTTCTTATAATTAAAGCATGGAAGATATTTACCAAAGAAATCATTACTTAGGTGACAAAGCAACAATGGATGGCTAAGATTTAATCTTGGATTCCAAGATTAAATATTGGCCTTCCACATACTCTAAAGAGGTGGATATTATCCATTGGTTATGATGAAAATATCTTTCATGTTAGAAATTGCACACCGAAATCTCAGAACGGGTAAACACCTTACCCGATAAACCTGATATTGCCCAAAAATTAATTCTAAGCATAAAATTGTCATTCTCACCTATTTATAACCTTATAATCTAGGGTTTCAACGTCCCGGCGGCTTGTGGCCTGAGGTTACTATTCACCCTGGCCCGAAATTTTTTTTTTTCAAACGTCCGTTGGGCCACCCTCATCGTTGTTAAACTTATATTTTTAAAATTACAACTAACAAAGCTCAAATTAATTTTTTAATAATTTTCGGTGTTACACTAACCAGATGATGCATTTCAGAGACCAAGACGTACTTCTCCTGCTACGTGAGGAGAAGGTAAAACCGTAAGGGTATCGACATTAGCCTGCCAAAGCGGACAAAGTCACTTCTTAACCAATTGATGCGTTTCTGAGAAGGAAGAAAGTCCCATGATGGGTGATTCCTTAGGTCTTCTGCCTACTTCTGGGAGTCGAGGTTATTATTTTTATGATTATGATTCGCTTATCAAGAGGATAAGTAAGAACTAGTGACGACTAGTTAAGATATGAGCTCATAGCCTAGTATCAGGGGTCGGTTACTATTTTTACATACCATGATGTCACAAGTTTGAGAAATGAGAAAAGATATGAAGCATTTTGCTTATGAAAGAGAGAAGTTGATTATGAGAAAGTACATGCCACTTATATGAGAATTGGTTGTCGATGAGATGTTTTATTTAGTTTGTTGCATAAAGTATTGTCATGCATTCATGTTTTGGTATGCTGCATACATGCATTAAGATTCATCATAAAAGACATGGACCTTGGATAACCTTTTATGAAAACCTCACAATGAACTTTACATGTTAACCTTTTATAATAAACTCAAAGTTCCTGGGACGTAAACGATGACACTAAGATAGAGGATTCCCTACGAGATTCTTTAGCACGATTCTCACCCTCTTTCTTCTTTCCTATTACGTTTTCAGATTCAAATGGCGTTATTCGTGATTTTTGTTGATACACTCGTGTGGGAGGTGCACTACGATCCAGATCATCAGTCCAACCATTTCGAGGGTCATTGTGCCGTGCGTATTTTTGCATACATGGGACGCCCGTTGCATTCCTGGCTCCGATTTTCGCTTCACCCGACCTCTCCCTACGGCGATGATTTGATCTTCAGGACGCGACCTAGCGACGAGAGAGACCCGCCATGCTGAACCATCATCTCCAGCGTGCGTGACTATCCGAGTACGTGCCCTCATACCTCGTTGAGAAGGACCCTCAGTATTCTCGTGTAACACCCTAATATTTAACCCAATATGCCTAGGACGTATTATGATTAATTATTAGTTATTACTTCCTTTTAAAACTAGTTTGTAAAATTACTTAGCGGAAAATATGGGTAAATTTTTTTTTTTTGAAATAAGATGCGTAGAACAAAGTGCGAGCCATCGCGTACAACATGAGCGAAACGTAAAGTAAGAGCAAATAAATCATGCAAGGTAAAGGCAATAAAGAACATCGCAATCATAAAAACATCCATCATAAATATTAATTATCATAGTTTAGTACAACAACGGAAATATAATATAAAGTCTTACCCATACGAGTGGGAGAGCTTGCAATACAAAACATGAAATACAAGAAAACATAGAAAGCTAATACATGGAAAAACCCGGTAAAAGATCGATCCCAAACCATGACTACTCCCTCCCTCTATAAGGGCGCATCTCAAGGCGTCGAGCTAGCCTCTGCGTCACTGGATCCTCCTGCCCCTCTCAATATCCATGGCGACCTGCGGCCGATCTCTCGAAAAGGATGAGAAGGGGGATCCTCCGGTCAGTCTCCGAACGCCTCGAGCGAAGAACGTACTCGGGGTAGCCTCTTGTACCGCCGAAGATGATGGTCGGCATGGCGTTCCCCATCAGGGTCGCGTCTTCTCAAAAATCAGATCATCGCCATAGGAAGAGGTCGGGTGAAGCGAAAGCTGGAAGGAAAAGCAACGGGCATCCCATGTATGCAAAATGCGTACGGCACAATGACCCTCAAAGTGGTAAGACTGGTGATCCAGATCGTAGTGCAGCTCACACGGGCACATTAACAAAAATCACGAACGACGCATCGCGTCTGAAGACATAACGGAAAGAAACAGAGAGAGGGTGAGAATCTTGCTAAAGAATCATAGGGGAAAACCTCTATCCTAGTGTCATCGTTTACGTCCTCAGGAACCTTGGGTTTATTATGAAAAGGTTAAACATGCAATGGTTCATTGTGAGGTTTTCAAAAGATAATTATCCAAGGTCTGTATCTTTTATAATGAATCTTAACGCATGTATACAACATACGACATATGAATGCATGGCAATACATAGGGCAGCAAACCCATAAAACACATCATCATCAACTAATTCTCATAATAGTGGCATTTCATTTCTCAACTTGTGACATCATGGTATGTAAAATAGTAACCGACCCCTAATACTAGGCTATGAGCTCATGCCTCAACTAGTCGTCACTAGTTCTTACTTATCCTCTTGATAAGCGAATCATAATCATAATCATAAAAATAACAATCCCGACTCCCGAGTATGGGCAGGGACCTAAGGAATCACCCATCATGGGACTTTCTTCCTTCTGAAACACATCAACTGGTTAAGACCAGTGACTTTGTCCGCTTTGGCAGGCTAATGTCGATGCCCTCACGGTTTTACTTTCTCTCATCGGTAGGAGAAGTACCTCTAAACCCGCAAACGCATCATTTGGTTAAGACCAATGACATTGTCCGTTTCGGTATGGCCCCATGACCATACCCTCCAGGTTTCCTTTCTCCTCACCGTAGCAGGAGAAATGCGTCTCGGCATGTCACATATAAAATCTTTCTTTTCAAAACTTTTTCAAATCCCTCAAATTTGACGGAAATTCGGACAGTATAACAACTACACTCCGAATTTCCTCAAATTTGAGTTATGTCACATAACTCAACCACACATATCATCCTCATGAAACTTTTCAATTAAATAAATCTTTAATTCTCAAGAGCATACTCTTCTAATTCATTCATATTTTGAAATCTCATACGTCTCAAACATGGCATAACACATCATCACATCAACATGCCACAAATACACACAAAGTCTCATGCTCATGATATTAACATATTCACATCATTATGAGTATGCCCACTCGGTCTCATGCTCACATCATACCTCCTATCTCTTGGTGTCTTATGCTTTGGCCCTTACGGGTCTTAAACTTGTGTTCCAATTATTCTAACCTTCGATATGGATTTTTATAACACCTAAGGGATCATTACCTATAATTTTCTCTAATGTTTATGAATTATAACATAACCAAACAGCTCTATGTCTCTTTGGCCAGAAATTACCTCATGATTACGGGGTCCTAGAATCTTCGTTTCAACCCTTTCTAAGTTCCATCTTCGCCTAAGGCTCTATAATTAACTCCTAAACCAATTATGAGGAATTCCTACACATATCCACTAATTATAAACCATTTTCCTTAAGTCCAATTATGCTGGAATAGAATTACAAGTTTGTGCATTCTAAGTGTTCTAGAATTCACATTTTAAGTCCTTTTTAGTTACTTGTTCTTTCTAAACTTCCCTAAATCGTTCCTTGCTTCACTCAAACATAATTTTACACATTTTAACACCTTAAAACAGAATTCATACAGTAGCCAAACATCAAGGGCAGAACCGAAAACATAAGCTTCATAGAATCACATAATCTCTTGATTTAAATGCATATAAGTTGCTAGTTTCTCTTGGAATCATTTTAGGAACTCAAAACTCTTTTGGAAACCAATTAATCTCATTGAAATCATATAAATATATGCTAGGTCAGTAGCTAAATTATTTAGCTCAAGGAATGGATTTAAAACATAAAACTTTGTTCATAAAGTTCCTTGAGTACATCTAAGCTTAGAAAAATTCCAAGACTTAGACTATGTGCACTTGTGATTAGATGAACTCTTCCAAGTCCATCATCATTATCACAAGGCCGAAATGGCATCCTTGAAATGCCTCCATTTTCTAAAACTTTATGCAAGATACTTGGGCAAGTCTTTGAGCTCTAAAACATTTAAGTGATGGCATAAATTTAAACATGATATGCACTCATTTTATTCTTTATTAGAAAGTAAAGTGAGAGCATAAAATAAATATGAGATGCAACCTCATTATTATCTTTAAAGATTAAGTGATGACTTGAAATATAAACATGAAATGCAAGCTTGGAATTTAAACATGATAATGCAAGTCCATTTAATTATTCTTGAGAGATTAGTGATAGCATCAAAATAAACATGCTATGCAAGGCATAAACATAAACATGTGTGCAACTCATTTTATCTTAACTAGAGCTCTTACAAGACTTTAAAGGAACATCATAACCTTAACCCAATATGCATCTTAACAACATAAAGTGAGCTTTAGAGTTCTTAGCACCAAGACTTCAAAGAAGTCTTTGGTTTTGAACTTCATCATCAAGCTCAAGAAAAAACACAAAGCTCAACACTTTGTCTAAACAAAATACAAAGAACTAAGTCATATTCTTTATTTTATTGCTCATGGGCTTCAATCTAGAGTAAAACTCTTAGAATGGCCGACCAACTTTAAGGTTGGCAAGGGTAAGCTTAGAGCTCTTTGAAAACATAGGATTAATTTTCTTTAACAAAACTTTTGTGATCTACTTAACATTTTTAGCAAACTTTGTTCAAACAAAGGAAAAGGAAACCGAAATCTTTAAAGGAAAAGGAGAAGGAAACCGAAAATCATTCAAGAGAAAAGAAAAAGGAACCGAAAATATAACCAAGGAAAAGAAAGAAACACAAGCATGTATGGTCCAAGACCAAGTTGTTTCAAGCTTTAGAGGTTTCTCACATGACAACAACAAGTCATTATCTTGAAACCTCATCATCAAGCTAAAGTTCTTCTCATAAAAAGGCCTCATGGCCGAAATGAAAAAGGAAGAGGAAAAGAGTTTGAACCAAGAGAAAACTAGAACTTTTCTTGAAGAAAACAAGCAAAAACTTTAAAACAAAACCCCTACCTAAGGAAGTCTTTGAAGAAATGAAAGAAAGCTTGAGTTCTTGAAGGATTGAGAAGACAAAATCTTCCCTTGAGTGTGGGTGTGTGTGGCCAAGAAGGAGCTCAAGGAAGATGATTTTTCCTTGAGTTTCTAAGCTTGGGAATGGAAAGTTTAAGTGTTTGAGAGATGGTTTAAGGTGAGGGAGTGGTGATTTGTGGTTGTTTGTGGTGGTTTGTGTGGAAAGGTTCTTTGAGAGGAAGAAGAAGATGAGCAAGATGAAGAGAATTTGAGAGAAAATGAGAAAAAAAGCAAGAAAGCTAAACTTGGCAAATGATCTAAAGTGTAGGTTCTTCAAGGCTTGGTATTTATAGAAAATTTTGCACAATGGTGGCTGCCAAGGGAGAGGCCGACGGCCTCTTGGCCATTTGGGGAGGAAAATATCTCTTTGATTGGCATGGGCTAGGCATGGGCAAAGCATGGTTGAAAGCATGGTGAGGTATAGTTTGAGGCATGGCCTAGGAATGGCTCTTGAGTGAGATAAAATTCAACATGTGACATTTTTCCTAGGGCCATGTATTCGGCCAGATTTGGGCAGCCAAGGGGAGGATTAATTTGCTCATGTAATTGTGTTTTAGTGATGTGTTTAGGTGTTTTTTTATTATTAAGTTTTGGTTAGGAGTTGTAAGAAAGTGTTTAGGTGAGGTAATTGGCTAATTAAGGTTGTCAAGACTTGATTAGGAGGGTAATCTTGCTAGATTAATAATTTAAAATCATTCTTTTGGTCAAATGAGGTATGACACAATTCCTTAATTTAAGGAATTGGAGAGAGAAAATACTATTCAAGATTCCATGACTAGGAATCTTGAATTAAAGAATGCAATTAGAGTTTAACTAAGCAATCTTAGGTTCTAATTAACCTTAATAAATTATTTTGACTCTAGATTAATTATCGAAATAAATTAATCTTCGATTAGAGCCTAATATTGCTTAGGTTTGCTTAATTGCGTCATTAGGCTCACTGTACACTGTTCTAGGGCAAAATGGTAATTTTGTATTAAACTGCCCGGACCTGGCCTAACTAAACATCAAAAAGCACTCATAAACATCATTCCAAACTTCTGGAAAAGGGCTGAAACCACCTTTTACCCGTGTAAAACACAGAGGGTATTTGGTCATTTTGAGCTAAAAGTTCGGAAAATGAGATTTTCACCTCTGATATCAAACACAACAGATACGATCCCTTTAAACATTGAGTTGACCCATTCGAGGATGGGTCAACTACCTCGAATTTTGGGTAAAAATGACCTTAGAGACATTTTGGTCATTTGTACTCTAACAAAAGTCGGGCGTTACTCTGGCTTATCCCTATTCGAGGATTCCACCCCTTCGGTGCCTTTGGCCTGGTAGGGGTAGCAAGGACATGGTCTCAAGCTCTAGACTTATAAAGCGTGTACGTCGTAAGAGAGGCCCTCAGGAGAGGCCACGGCGTTGCCGTCGGCATGCCAACGCCCAGTCTCGTTAGGCCACATGGAGGAGATTTGGTAGTTCGAGGGCTATGTTTCCTGAACCGGGATTAGCGGCATCCATAGGCTCTAGAGGGGAGGGTTTGCTTTTAGCCAGGTGTATCTTTTGGGGCTTTCATGTATTTGCTATTATATTTCCTGTTTTTCTTCCTTGTATTTTATGTTTCATGTACTGCAAGCTCCCATTTATATGGGTATGACTTTATGCTTTTTATGTTTCGATTGTTGTACTAAAACTATGGTATTTAATATTATGATGGTTGTTTCTATGGTTAAGGTGTACTTACTTGCTTTATATTGCGTGATTTATTTCCTGCTTACGTTTTCGCTTATGTTCCACGATGGCTCACATTTTGTTTGACATATTCCATTTCAAAATAAATTTACCCATATTTTCTGCCAAGTAATTTTACAAACGAGTTTCAAAGAGAAGTAATAACTAATAATTAATCTTAATACGACCTAGGCATGTTGGGATAAATATTAGGGTGTTACATGCTGCATCTTGTCTTGTCAATGCATCCAATTGAGGTCCCGGCCTCCTAACTCTAACTGCCACCTGAACCTCTGCATCGGGCCTCTGCCTCTAGGACCTCTGCCTCCAACACCCCTACCAACTGGGCAAGAGAACTACCCTGGGTCACCGACTAGAAAGACTGGACTAAAGGCGGTGAACACTACACCTGGTTGGATATACCATGCCTAAATGGACACTCACATGCTTGTGGCCCCTCGGCCGCAACTACCAGCATGCATATGTGCCAACCAAGCACTGCCCCCAAGTGCGCTATCACAAGTCCAACAAATAGGAAAACTCCTGATATGCTTGCCTAAATAGCTGACTCCTCTCTAACTCTGGAGGCTGGGTGTGACTTAGGGTAGGATTTGAAAAAGCAACCCTACTTGTAACACCCTAAAATTTAATTAAAAATTAATTTGAGCTTTATTAATCATAATTTCAAAAATCTAAGAGTTTAGCAATGATGAGGGGCCCAACGGACCTGTAAAAAAAAAAAATTTCGGGCAAGTGAATAGTAACTTTACCTGGGCTCCACACTGCCAGGGCTGAAACCTAGATTGGGCCCCAAGGTGTGCCGAAATTAGGAAAACATGGGAATAAGGTTATAAATAGGTGGGAATGATAATTTTATACTTAAAATTAATTTTCGGTAATATGGTTTAATTGTAGGCAACTACCGTTCGGTAAAATTTTGTGCGAATTTCTAACAGAAAGATAGTTTAATATTTATGAAAGGATAATGTTTATCCTTTCTACCCAAGTGTAAGGCTAAGATTTAATCTTGGAAAGCAAGATTAAATCCTAGCCATCCATTCTAATTTCTATCTTTAATAATTAGGATTTTATATTACATAATATCTAATATTACTAAAGGATAAATATCACACCAAAAGCTTACCTTTGAAGCTTCATTCCTCGGCCATGCATCAAGGAGCAGCAGAAACTCCATTTTCATCTCTCAAGAGCTCTAATTTGCTTTCCAATCCCAAAAACCTTAGCCTATAGTTGATAAAACCTCAAACTCTCTTCACAAAACTTGTTCTATACCTAATTCTCTACCAATCTAACCAAATAAAATTTCCATTCCTCATCAAAACCTTGTCTTGTACCTCACACATCACTGATATAAGAGGGGTTTGGAGTGGGATTGGGAGATTTGAGGAGGAGGAATCAAGTTTGATTAATCTTGAAGCCAAGGAGCTAATAGGTTACTACAAGTAGGGTTTTTCTTGCCTTCTCTTGTGAAATTTGTTCTGATCTTTTGGATGATTATGTCTGAAATTTCTGCTTATATTAGATTATATTATGTTGATATTGATGTGAGAATTTTGGTGGTGGGTTTGGATGGTGCATAAAATGGTTTTTATCAAAATAAATTTGGACTAGGTTGCTGGAATTTCTGTTGTCCTGGAGGCAGCAGTGGTTCACGAATTTTCTGGAATATTTGTGGGTGTTTTCATGAGCTATAAAAATTATATGTTGGAGTAAACATCTCAAACTAATTACCTGAATTTTCTTGGGTGTTAGTTTTAAGGTTTGATGCTTCAGAAAAATCAGAAACCGAAATGAGGTAGATGCTGTCCTGATTATTGAGACTGAGGCAGTAAACTTGTAAATTTATTACCATAGCAAATGATTGAACTAGCTCTTGAAATTTTTACACGAAGTTACTAATATATTGAAGTGTCACTGTGAATTTTATTGTGAATTAATTCAATCATTTTCTGGGGTTAAAAATTAGGGAACTCGTTCTGGTCTTGGAATTGGTGGCCCCTGACCACTAAATTTGTACATTTTACTGAGGTAGCTATAGAACTTGGTTTGTCCTGAACTTTTTACAGGTCATTCTAGACAAATTGACGTGTCATACAGAATTTTTGTGACTTTTGAAATGGCTATTTGGTATGATAATGAAATGTTGTTCCTCGGACAGTAACTCTGCCCATTGTGCGGAATGCAACAATGCTTTGAATTGAGAATGTAATGGCACTTTGGCTTCTAGTATGACATGAGTACTTGATATTAAGTGTTTGGCCATGTGACTTATGACATGTAAATGCATGCTATAGATTTTAAATATTGAAGTATGAGAAAAGAATGATAATTTCAATGTGAATGATTGCCTATATGTGGCCTATGTATGCATTTGAGAAAAGAGAAAAGTATATGATGCCATTATAAGGATGTATAACTTTAAATTGTGCATGTTCTTACATATGGACAAAATAGAAACAAGACTTAGATTGAATGAGGGAAGGCGAAAGTAGTAACTTCCCAAAATTTATTTTGAGTTCGGTAGACGTATCGGCTAGGAATAATACTATGTGGGATTCGGAAATGGAAAAAAATGAAGTCCGATGACCACGTATAGAATGAGCTTCAGTCGATAGGCGGTCTATTTCCCTTGTGTGGTGTGATCCAATCACACCATAAATACCCGCTGGGTATAAACGGATCTATTGTGGAATTGTCCATGAAAATACCCGTTGGGTATACTAAGTCTTTCCTATGTCAATGAAAAAGAAAAAATGCACTAATTGGCTTTCTATGGCCATGATGGAAACCAAGTCACTTTGAGATAACTTTATGTATTTGACACATGCATCACCCATATCATATGAAATCCTTTGAGTAGATTTACTTACTATGTGTTTGAGCTTCTAGGTATATGTACATGTCCTCGTTGATTGTTAAAAGCTACCCACTGGAAGGATGATTTTGGAACCTTAAAATGAATCTTTAGAATATATTGCATGATCAGGTTTTTGAACAAACCGAAGTGGCTTGGGCGATGACGATGACATTATGATTGTGATTGGGGAGTTGCCCTCCTGAGAATTATAAAATTCTCACCCCTATGGTTTGTGTTTCCGTGTCGCCTAGGTTAAGCCAGAGGATCATGATGCTTCTCACAAAGGAATGTGGACCGCAATAGTATAGTAGTTCCTGTTTTATTCTCTTGTGCTTAGTGGGATGGAAAATGTATGTAAATGTATTAGAGGATAAACATGTAGTAAAGCTCATAGAGGAGCTTCCTTTTGTATTTTAGTTGTGTATTCAATGAATATGATGTTTACTTGTAATATGTTTTAATATAATTACGCTTAGTTATCTCGCACGAATTGAGCTTGCCATAGATAATTAAGAGAGGTCGCTAATTAACAAGTAACAACTCTCGAGTACGATATCATAGCTTAAGAATGAGGTTGTACTTGGGAGGATGTTACATTATGGTATCGAGCGTTCATCCTTGTAGGACCTTGAGGAATGGACTTGCTATGCTTCCTTAGTAAATGTCATGCATTATAATTCTATATGTGTATGACCTGCTGATTTTGAATGTTGTGGATTGCTCCACACTTAGCTTGGTATTGAGCCTGTCAACTCAATAATTCTTGTTTGGTGTGACAAGAATTGAATGACTTCAAATTGGCAAACTAGGAGCGGAGTAGGAAATAATGCCGGAATCATGGACACCTTTCGTGAAATGGCAGGCGGCTTCTGAGAGACAAGCTAGCAGCCAACCTGATGATGGAAAGGTTGGATTGACATGCCAAAGGAAATCCAATGGGGAATCCTGAAGAGTAGAAGTTGATGGAAAATACCAGAAATTTCAGAGTTTAGGAAGGCAAACCCCCGCCTTTGGAGGAGCCTTCAATCCCAGGAAAGCAGAAAAATGGATTAAGGCCATGGAGAAAATTTTCAGTTCTTCCTTGTATGAGATCCAGAAAGTGGCTTTTGCTACCTATATGCTAGAAGCGGATGCCAGAATTTGGTGGGTTGGCACCAAGGGATTATTTGAAGCATCCTAATGAAGTTACTTGGGATATCTTCAAAGAAGCTTTCTACCACAAGTATTTCCTATTTCGGTGAGAAATGCAAAGGAGCTGGAATTCATGGCGCTTAAGCAAGGATCTATCGAGCATAGCGAGTATACGGCCAAGTTCGAGGAGCTCTGCAAGTTTTCACTATCTACCAATGTAATCCTAATGAAGCTTGGAAATGCATGAAGTATGAAGGAGGGTTACGAGAGATATTGAAGTTGCTTGGTCTAGAGATTCGAGATTATGCAACCCTAGTGAACAAGTGCGCGTGCGGAGGACTCCAACAAGAAGCTAGCCATGGCCAAATCTTCTAAGAGCACTTCTAGTAAACGATTGGCAGTTGAAGATGAAAGTTTTGAGGAGGCTTCGCCCCAAAGAAGCAGTTCGAGCTATCTCATACGAAGGCGAGCAGTGGCCAAAGCCAACTATGTGGCAAGATTGCCCAAAATGTGGGAAGAATAATGGGAACTTGCTTGGCTGGACAATACGTATGTTACCGCTATGGAAAACGGGGCACAAGATATGGGAATGTCCAAAAGATACCCAAAATCTGCGAGAGCCAACTCACAGGAACACCAAGAGTTAAAGGGATATCCCACCCAACAATCTGACGAGAGGTAGGAACGTTTAGGATTTGATTGAATTGTTTCAGATTGTATGTGTGAATTCCTGGTGTGATTTATGAAAGTTTTCCTTTTGAAAATTGTTTTCAAATGAATTTTGAGGGCAAAATTCTTTTTAAGGTGGGTGGTAATGTAACAGGTAAAAATTTATTAAAAATTAATTTGAGCTTTATTAATCATAATTTAAAAAATAAAGTTTAGCAATGATGAGGGGCCCAACGACCTATAAAAAAAAATTTCGGGCGGTGAATAGTAACTTTGCGGGCCCATCTGCCTTGGAGCTGAAACCCTAGATTTGGGCCCAGAGGTGCCCGAAATTAGGAAAACATGAGAATAAGATTAGAAATAGGTGGGAATGATAATTTTATACTTAAAATTAATTTTCGGGTAATATCGGTTTAATTACGGTTTACCCGTTCGGTAAAATTTGTGTGCGACTAACACGAAAAGATAGTTTAATATTTATGAAAGGATAATGTTTATCCTTTCTACCCAAGTGTAAGGCTAAGATTTAATCTTGGAAAGCAAGATTAAATTCTAGCCATCCATTCTAATTTCTATCTTTAATAATTAGGATTTTATATTACATAATATCTAATATTACTAAAGGATAAATATCACACCAAAAGCTTACCTTTGAAGCTTCATTCCTCGGCCATGCATCAAGGAGCAGCAGAAAACTCCATTTTTCATTTCTCAAGAGCTCTAATTTGCTTTCCAATCCCAAAAACCTTAGCCTATAGTTGATAAAACCTAAACTCTCTTCACAAAACTTGTTCTACACCTAATTCTCTACCAATCTAACCGAATAAAATTTCCATTCCTCATCAAAACCTTGTCTTGTACCTCACACATCACTGATATAAGAGGGGTTTGGAGTGGGATTGGGAGCTTGGAGAGGAGGAATCAAGTTTGATTAATCTTGAAGCCAAGGAGCTAATAGGTTACTACAAGTAGGGTTTTTCTTGCCTTCTATTGTAAAATTTGTTCTGATCTTTGGGATGATTTATGTCTGAAATTTCTGGTTATATTAGATTATATTATGTTGATATTGATGTGTGAATTTTGGTGGTGGGTTTGGATGGTGTCATAAAATGGTTTTTATCAAAATAAATTTGGACTAGGTTGCTGAATTTCTGTATTCCGGCAGTAGTGGTTCACGATTTTCTGGAATATTTGTGGGTGTTTTCATGAGCTATAAAAATTATATGTTGGAGTAAACATCTTAATTTTCTTGGGTGTTAGTTTTAAGGTTTGATGCTTCAGAAAAATCAAACCGAAATGAGGCAGATAGTCCTGATTGTCGAGGCTAAAGGCAGGAAACTTGTCGAATTTATTACCATAGCAAATGATTGAACTAGCTCTTGAAATTTTTACACGAAGTTACTAATATATTGAAGTGTCACTGTGAATTTTATTGTGAATTAATTCAATCATTTTCTGGGGTTAAAAATTAGGGGAACTCCTTTCTGTTGAAAGTGGTGGCCCCTGACCACTAAATTTGTACATTTACTGGTAGCTATAGAACTCGGTTTGTCCTGAACTTTTTACAGGTCATTCTAGACGAATTGAAGTGTCATACAGAATTTTTGTGACTCTTGAAATGGCTATTTGGTATGATAATGAAATGTTGTGCCTAGGACAGTAACTGCCCATTGTGCTGGAATGGAACAATGCCTTGAATTGAGAATGTAATGGCACTTTGGCTTCTAGTATGACATGAGTACTTGATATTAAGTGTTTGGCCATGTGACTTATGACATGTAAATGCATGCTATAGATTTTAAAGATTGAAGTATGAGAAAGAATGATAATTTCAATGTGAATGATTGCCTATATGTGGCCTATGTATGCATTTGAAAAGAGAAAAGTATATGATACCATTATAAGGATGTATAACTTTAAATTGTGCATGTTCTGACATATGGACAAAATAGAAACAAGACTTAGATTGAATGAAGGGAAGGCGAAGGTAGTAACTTCCCAAAATTTATTTTGAGTCGGAGACGTGGCTAGAATAGAGTCTGTGTGGGATTGGAAATGGAAAAAATGAAGTCCGATGACCACGTATCAGGAATAAGCTCAGTCCTGTAAGGAGTCTATTTCTCTTGTGTGGTGTGATCCACCATAAATACCCGTTGGGTATAAACGGATCTATTGTGGAATTGTCCACTGAAATACCCGTTGGGTATAAACTAAGTCTTTCCTATGTCAATAAAAAGAAAATGCACTAATTGGCTTTCTATGGCCATGATGAAAACCAAGTCACTTTGAGATAACTTTACTGATTTGACACATGCATCACCCATATCATATGAAATCCTTTGAGTAGATTTACTTACTATTGTGTTTGAGCTTCTAGGTATATGTACATGTACTGATTGATTGTTAAAAGCTACCCACTTCGAAAGGATGATTTTGGAACCTTAAAATGAACCTTTAGAATATATTGCATGATCAGTTTTTTGAACAAACCGAAGTGACTGGGGCGATGACGATGACATTATGATTGTGATTGGGGAGTTGCCCTGGAGTATAAATTTCTCACCCCTATGGTTTGTGTTTCCGTGTTCGCCTCCAGGTTAAGCAGGAGGACGATAATCCTACGCAAAGGAATGTGGGACCGCAATAGTATAGTAGTTACTGTTTCTTCTATTGTACTTAGTGGATGGAAAAATGTATGTAAATGTATTAGAGGATAATATCATGTAGTAAATCAGAGGAGCTTCCTTTGTATTTTTAGCTGTGTATTCAATGAATATGATGTTTACTTGTAATATGTTTTAATATAATTACGCTTAGTTATCTCGCACGTGAATTCGACTTGCCATAGATAATTAAGAGAGGTCCGCTAATTAACAAGTAACAACTCTCGAGTCGATATCATAGCTTAAGAATGGGGTTGTACTTGGGAGGATGTTACACTAATTTGAACTCCTGCTAGCTTTGGCTTCTCCTGGCCAAGTCCTCTACTCCTCCTAGGCATTCCCAGAAATATGCCATGGTTCTAGCCCTCTTGCCGGACTTCAAAACGCCCTCCTCTCTTGCTGGTCCTCCTCCGACCCAATAGTGTCATATACAACCTAGACATAATCCATAGCACCAACATGTGGCTGAACAGCTGGAACATATCTTCAGGCGTCCTGAATGAACCCAACATTTCTTAGTCTTTTCGTCCTGCAACATGCCTGTCAAATGTCACTGTAAACCTCTCATCATACTCGCACTGTCATCCCCAGGGTCATATGAAGCCTTAGAAACTCCTTCATCATCTCGGTCCTGGGCTCTTTGGCAGAAATTTACGTAGAAGCCTCTGGATTCCTCAGGAGGGGTGGCTCTAAGTTGCCACGCCCCTGAAAGGACTCATCATACCATGTCCTCGCCAAGCCTCCTAAATAAAACTAGCTAACTCCGCGCTCTTTCTAGATGAGCAATAGATAACTATGATAATCTTCTCTATCTTTCTAAGGAATGCCTGGGGTCCTCTATAGTGAGCAACCCGCTGAAAAGTGGGTGGATCTATCCTCAAAAAATGCTCTAAGGCTCAATCAAAGATCTCCAACTAGAGGCTCGAATTTGGGTGGCTGTGATATAGCCTCTGCACTATCTAGATGGAACATCAAAAAGGGTGGCCAGAGCCTACTCCAAGGCTCTAAGGCAGGCCACTAGCTGGAGGATCCACTACGACGGCGTTAGGAGGTAGAATGTCGAAGGAAAACATGGATCTAACTGAAAGCAAGAGCACATAGGATAAGGGATACCATTCACAAGGAGGAACAAGACTCTCTCCCTAAACTTAGACACATCCATCCTAAAGGCCACAAGTAATGATTCGTTAATGCCAATAGGCATGCTTCTATTTACATAAACAACGCATTACCTCCGAACACTTACTAAGATAATATAGGGAAACCTAAGTTGATACCAACTTTGTCACAACGGCTTTCAGGGCACGTGACCGGCATGTGAGAAATCACATTCTCACGTAGTCTCGTGACCTGTGTCATTTCTATATGCACACAACAAAGGATCCATAACATAGTTTTATTCTTTTCTATATATCAATACCTCCCTTGACGTCTTAATTATAAAAATTAACTCCCATAATCCAATTCCAAAGTATAATGGTATATTATCACAAAATATGCAAAAGTCCTTTATATACAAAGTGTCTACGATGAGTAAAAACTTATACATCCAAAAATAACATTCTAATATACACAATTATGTAAAAGATAACATGCTCTAAAATCCTAGAATCCTCCTGCATACATAGACACAGATTACACAGGCAAAATACCAGACACCTCACCTAATGGGCTTGGCAATTGTAATCTAATGCTCCTCGGAGGAAGATAGCATGGAAGTATCCAGTAGCCACTATATTTGTAAATAGAGGGAGGATGAGTTTTGCTACCAAAACCCAGCTGAGTAAGTCCTCACATGGAACCATTCCATGGGACAATAAAAGGGTATATAGAAAATTACAATAATATAAATAATACTCAACCAGTAAGCATATGCAGAGTTACAAAACGCTTTATCTTATAAAATAC